>VBVR01002117.1:0-24844 GCA_011638315.1 Tetramorium parvispinum
ATTGTTTAGAATTTAAATTTTAAAAAATCTCTGCTTTTCCAATTTTTGAATTAAAATTTAATAATTTTTTATTTAACTTTTATTAATTTAACTTTTAACGTCTCTCTACTTGTATTTTAAAATATATTGAGAATTTTAATAAATTAGAATTTTTTGGAGTTTTTGAAGACTTTTAAAATTTTGAAAACATCAAATTTTAATATCAAAGAGCTTAGAATGTTTTATGCGTGATAGTATTTTTAAACTCTTAAATGCAAAATTCATTCATAAGATAATAAAAATTAAGACTACCGTCTCAAAACTGTAATTCTAAAATTTTTAAGTGATATCCGATATGTTTCATCAAATTTGAAATCTTATGCGGAAATATTAGAATTCCTAAATCTCTAAATCTTTTTTTTTGGAATCCTAAATTATTTAAACGCTCATCGAATTCGAGATTTCGCAGTCTCTGGATTTTCGAACGACCAGCCGGCTCGTTGTAAGCTCGAACGACACGGTATCCTCGTGCACTGATTGCATGTCCAATACGAGGACCACCGACGCGCTCATTCAATTCGCGGTCCATGGCTGCAAACGCGGAATGCACCGGCGACATCGGTCGTGCGCGGGAATGGAGGAGAGACGCCGTAGTAAGGGCTGGGCAGGGAGGTGGTGCGGGAAGATAACGGGCGAGGAGGTATTACAACGTGTGTCACAGGATGCACAATCGACTCGCACACTCGCCCAAGAGTACAACGTACCCCCGCGAATCCGTTCAAGAGCCTCGTGCTCTCTCAGGGATCTCGGGCCGGTCGGCATTTCGGAATGTTTAAACTCGTGCGTCTGGACATCGTCCAATTTAGATGTTCCGTCGGAGAAATCGAGAATTCGTGAATTCCAAGCACCAAGATTTGAATTATCTTTACTTATTTATCTATAAACGATGAAATTGGTTTGCTACATTAAACAATGTGTATTTAAGTGCATTTAAGTGTTTGTAGGTCCTTGAATCTATTATCTTTTGAATTTATTATTTGCAAATATTTAGAACTTGAGAATTTTTAATAGCTCTTTACTTCAAATTATTCGACTGATATTTCATATTATATATATATATATATATTTGAAGATATATTAAAGATATTTATATATAATATATTTCTATATAATATATAATATATATATAATATATAATATATATTATATATTTAATATATAATATATATATATATTATATATTATATATAAATATCTTCAAATTCCGAACCGGAGAGAATCTTCGCATCTATTCTTTAACGTCAAATACCAGAATTTTAGGTGTGAGATTTTCAAATCTTCGAATATGTAGTAAATAAAATTTCATAATTTCAGATTTTAGAAAATTCAATTTCTTGAAATTTAAGTAGTTCTAAAAGAAATCGCGATCAAACATAGTAGAAAAAAAAGAAGTAGTTAAAATATTTAAAAATTCTTCTTAGAAAGGCTGAAATCCTTAGATTTTATTTATTTTTAATTCTTACGTATCTCGAAATCTAATAGAAAAAAGATTATTTATATTTATGAACGTTTGAATTAAAGATATTAAAGTCCTCGGGTTTTGGTATCTACAGTTTCTCAAATTTCGAGCAGCCTTAGCGAACTGAGAGCTGGGGAGGAAAAGAAACGAGTTGGAATCTTTAGATTTCGGATTTAAAAATTTTTCGAAAGCTGTGAGCCTCAAGTTTCCGTGTCTAAAGTAGTTTGAGCATTCGCGGTCAGGCATGAAGGAGAAAAGAAAAGCGGCTAGATCCTAGCGAAGTAGAGGCAGAGCACGAGACGAACTCCTGGTTAACGGGATCGTAATAGTGAGGTCAGACGAGTCTCCTGGCTTCGTCGGTCACTGCCGTTTTCTCGTCCTCACAACAATAACCATTGCTCGACTTGCAACAGATCGGCATCTCCGAATCGTAATATAAAAAAATTTTTGAAAAACCGTATTGAGTAAATTCATATTTAAATTTTGTTGAAAATAGTTACGATGCTTATTATATTAGTTAATTATTCATCAATTATTCCCTGTCTAAAAGAATAATATGAATTTGTATTTATAATCTCTATTACTATTGTATAAATTATTATGATTCTAATAAATTATAATGTAATATTTTTTAAATTTCTTCTCTAGTAATCTGGTTACTTGGATAATTTCTAATACCAATCAGTTCATCATTTCAGTTCAACCAACTTTTGCTTGGACTTAAACTTGGAAAAGTTAAATTATCATAAGCTTTTTTAAAGAAAGTCGAGCTTTATGACAAAATATCACGACTTCAAATAGTACTATTATATTTTAGATTTTAGTCTTGGATTTGCAAGAAATATGAACTTAATACTTCAACATAGTAAGACCTTTAAGATCTTCTTGGATATACGATATTTTGAGCTGTGTAGGCGCGCATGACATTACTCTAGACTCTAAAAATCCTCGGTTGAAAATTCCGCATTGTCTCGTTGCATTACTATCGCACATGCAAATAATATAACGCAAGTGCGACACAGTTGCACGTTTACGCGAACGAAATAGTCGTCGTCACGTTCGCCGTGACGTCGCGATGAATAACAAAGGGTGGAGGCAATTCTTAAAAGACTAATAGTCCTATAACGCTTTCATCTATCGTGAAAACTTACAGACAATCAATTAAAGTATTCTTCCAAAGAAATTTCAAGGATTTTTTCTTGCATAAATCATGTCCATAATTTCTCGCAGATTTCTGTCATATAATAATAAAAAAATAGCTGTGGATGAATTATATTAATTCGTAAATAAATTGCAGTTCTTATTTCACTACGTACGATAATTATTAAAATATTCTTCATAGATATATTTTTTTCAAGAAATCTATTTCTAAGCTACCAATTTCTCAGCTATTATTCTATTAATGTTTGCCTTTTTAATTTGTACGCTTCTTCTCGAGCGTTGTAATCAGTGACACTTCTTCCGATTGTTTTAGAAATACAAATCACCGCGTGATGCAAATGTGAGCGAGCTGAGGAGAAGCTCAGCAATGTAGATTCGATCCGTTTCGGCTTTCACGATCTTCCGCTTTTTCATTGCGCCGTCGCTTCCGTCGATTTTTCCCATATTGCGTTACGTTCAAAAGTGCGGATCGCCGAGAACGGCGCACGAAATGTCTATTTATTCATGACGTACGAGACTCCCAAGGAGAACGAGGGCTGACCCACATTTGCCGCCGACTGAGCGACCTCCGTAGGTGGAGGTATAAGCGGACACGCCGGCCGCATTATCCTTCAGCCGTCTCTCTTGCGCGAGGATTTGAAATTCTGAATGAAAAATACCGTGCAAGACGTCGCGTGACATCGAGCGCGGAAGGAATACCGGATGTAGCTGTCGAAGTTGTCAAAGTCATCAACCACAAGTTCATCAACTTTAGCTTTATTAAATAGACGTTTCATTTTTATTAATAGATAAACGATTTTTTCGAAATATAATAAATAAAGCCTAAAACCTTTTTTTGAGAAAAAAAATTCAATGAGATAATCTAATTATTTCGATTCCGATAGAATCACCAGATATATTTTCCATTACGTCCATAAATAAAGAGGAAAGAAAATTTATTCAAGGTTGCAATATGGAATCTATTTTATATTTATTATACTTAGAAGTGCGGGGGAGCGAATTCAATTTTCCGCGAAAAGAAACAAGTTTGCGATCGTTTTAACGTGACGAGTAGACAGCCAGCGACGAGTCTAGCGAGGGGTGACTTTTAAAACAGCTGTTGATCGGCTCTTCGATCGTGAGGTCGACTGCGGCAACCGACACTTTTTCTCGGACGTGAAAGTGTGCAGTCCAGGACGACCGGTAAGGTAGAATGCAAGTAAAACAAACGAACGAACGGACGAACGAACGGGCTTGTGCGGTAGTTGCAAAATCATCCTGAGATCGCCGACTCGGTCCGGCTCGGCTCGGCTCGGCCGCGCTGTGCTGTGCCGTGCCGTGCCGCGTTGCGCTGCGAAAGTTTCACAACACGGCCATTGTTAGATGGAACGATGTCGAAACCGCATCAATTTTAGAGGAAACGAGGCCAGAGCGCAGAAGGAGCATCACGATATGCCTCGACCTTCGAAAACCCATGGAGAGGCTGGGATCCCAAGCTCGAAAAAAAAATCTGTGGTTCCGGAATCAGAAAGGCTCAGAGAAATTCACGGGCTCTCGCGAGAGTGAATCTAAATTCTTCTAAATTCTGTGAAAATAGAAACTGTCGAATGGTTGAAAATATGCGTCATACGTGCGGCTTGAACCATCAATAAAATTTCGCGCTTTTGAATTTAATCTGTTCAGTTTAATTAAAAGTGCTACTTCTCAGTTTTATTTCATTTAAAGCTCCATTCTCTCCTACTCTGCGTTGATGAGTGAAATTATTTTTAAATATCACCGGCCGAGTATGGCTCGTCACGTAAAAATACACGGTAACGGTCTTTTTTTACGGATAAATATTTTCATATTAACGCTGGTATTTTATCGCGCGATTCTATTGTTACGCGAAATTTTTATTATTAATTAAATTAATAATGTAAAAAATATTGTCATTTTTTTAATCGAGGAACTTAAAAGTATTGCAAAAGATTTGAAAAGCGAGACTAGATTTAGAAAACATGAAAATTAGTCAACAGCTGTGTTTCGTAATTACTTCGAATTTACATAATGCTTATCATTACAATATTACATTACAATTATCCATATTATTATTCATAATAATCATAATATATATTCAAAAATAATATTTTTTTATTAATCCCTTTAATGTAGCTGTAAAAATGTTGTCAAAATGAAAATTATTCTTTAAATCACAATCTCTTAAAAATATTTCTAATTTTACTGTAATATTGAAAAAGGGAACTTCCCGACTTTTATAGCTCTTGATTTTTCTCGATAATTCTCAATAATAAATCGATAATACACACAGCGCATAGATGCGCTTTGAAAGCGACGAGAATAAGGGGGTGAAGGGAGGGAGGATACCAAGTGGGATAGAGGGTTGAGCGGGGGTGGGCTGAGCGTTCATGAGGCGTTCCGCGTCAATAGCGTGTCCCAGAGGCGAACGTCACCACGCGTGAAACCATCGGGATAACGCGAGAAGGGGATGGACTCCATTTCCCGTGTAACTGACCATTCCTAATTCCAAGTCCTCGCGAGAACGTACAGACGTAATGCGCCATGCGACGCCGCGATAGAAGACAACGAAAGCCGCTTTTGCATTCAAAGAAAAGAGATACTTAGAAAGTATAATAATTGTAAAATATTAATCGTAATATTAGTTGAGAGATTATTTAAAAAATTTTGGATAATAATACATATATTATTTATGTATTAATTATATACATATATGAAAGTAAATTATTAAAAAAATGGTGATCAAGTGTCACAAATTGTATTAAAAATATTGGAAGACATGTAATAAAAATTACGCGATATTTCAATTATTATATGTAGTATTAATTAATGTGATTGAAATTATTACAGTAATTGTATGAAACAAAGGAAAATTATGCTTAATTAATAAATCATGTTTGATAAAGTTTAATTAAGTTGAACATTTTTATGTTGTCGAGATTAAATTTATTTCATGTAGCGAAAATTTTTTATTATTTTGATTTTTAATTCCTATAAATTTTTTTTCATTAATTTGTTCTCTTCAATTTACATATATTATCAAAAGTTACATATTTTATATAAGCTATCAAATAGATTTTTTTTATTCGTTGCTATTTAATTTGTTACCGAATTAATTCTTCAAAAATGGCGAACGATGATAATGTTAAAATACATCCATAAATTTTAAGAGATAAATCAGTGAATTATTATCAGAAGCTACTTCATAAAATCTATATATTCTAGTAAAATAAAATACCTGTCTCTCTGCGTAATTGTACTTAATTTTTATTATTGAATTTAATTCCAAAAAATGTCACATTAATTCAGCCAATAATTTACGAGTGCTCCGACTAAAATATCAGATATCAGTAATTTTACAACATCCCGATAATTTGTAAAAAGATAATCAATAATCTCTCTCTGTCTTTCTCTCTCTCGTTGCTCCCTTTGAAAGCTGACGACCCGTCTGTAATCTGTCACAACCGCGGAAGGGTTGACCCGCGGCCGCGGGGTCAGCAGCGTTGGTCAACGACGTACGTACGTTCACACGCCCCCGCAGGACCGCCGAAATAAATGTCTGTAAACAAACACTCGCCCTCACACACTGTCGCCGTTACGGTGACGATCTCGAAACAACATGCGCGACATCCATTCAAGAATTTGCGCGTAGAATCTGAGAGCGAATCATGCGACGTATAACTCAAAACCGTTTTATTCGCCATGTCATCAACGATTAACCTATTAAGACACGAAATTTTCTGTTTGTTCTTCATTAAAAGCTGCTATTTATGCTTTTGTATATATAATTAGGCATTTAAATTCATATGCAAAACATTAGAATTTGGTAAAATGTGGAATTTACAGAAACATTTTTGTAAATTCCACATTTCCTAAAATGAACGTATTAAGAATTACATAAATTTAACCGTTTTAATTAAAAATAAATCTTTTTTCTTTAATAATGTGAGCCATATGATTTTCTTTTGAGTAGAAATATTATTTTGTGAAGTTTATACTGAGAAAAGAAACGCGCGTAGCACACAAATGTCCTGATGCATCTTGAGCCCAATATAGGCCCAATGTAGGCGAATAATCGCTCTCTCCTCAGCATCCCTTCTCTTTCATTTCGGCGAATAATTTGCGGTTAATTCGACGCGAATATATCAAACAGAGAGAAGAGGGGTGCGTCGTTGACAATGACAGGTAGGATTTTAGATGAAGGGGATGACACAGCCCCGATATGCAATCTGCGGCGGGCACCATTAGGTGCTCTCGAGGACTTACGAGGCGCATCTTGGTAACTTTCGGGAAAATGAGAAAGAAGAAAACGCCAAAGAGGAACGAGGACGGTAGAGAGAAAGCGCGGAGACGGAGGGGGGGGAGTGGGGATGAGTTTTGTGACCTCCGAGTTCGCCTCAAATATTTACGCTACGCCCGCAACAATGGGAACAATATCGGTTGCTTGGCAACCACTCTGTTCACGACCAGTTTTACCTTTAGCGTACCCCTCCCTCCCTTTGCCCTCTCTCTCTCTCTCTCTTCCCCTTCTCTCTCTTTCGCAACTAACTCATTCTCCCCCCTGTCATCCCTACGCGCATCTCGCTCTCTCTGTCCGTCTCTCGCTTCATCCAATCTTCCACCCTCGCACCTCATTGGCCGAGGGACAAAAACGAGTGATTGACACTGTTCTCCATGTAAAAGAGTGAGAAAAAAAATTAGAAAAGAAGAAAATAGAAAGGTGAGAGAGAAAGAGAGACAAAGAAAGGAGAAAGGGGATTCTCCCGAGAGAGAAAACGACTTCTAATTATTCTGCATTCGTACTTCTAGCTAGTAGACCTTATTTCAGCGAAATTATGAGTTGAGTAATTATTGTATACGCTACGTTCGGATAAGATCGAGAAGCTTGCAGCAACAGCGGGTAAAACTGTAAAGAAGGGATTAAGACTTCAGCATTAATTTACGGTACCGCGCGCGTTGTGTTCCATGGTGATTAATACGAAAATAATAAGTGTATCTATATAGCGTGTAACAGAAAGCGCTGTGTCATGATTACAACGCGTCTTTATCATATTTTTGTAGAAGCCCTTTCACGTGCCATAATAAATAAAGAGTTAATTATTACCCAGTTTTTATTCGTTAGTTGACTCCTCTCAATTAAACTATTTAATCCTTCTATTCCAATTTAACGCTCCTGCTGATCTAATTACGTTTAAGATGCGAGATTCGAAAAGAAAGATGATTGTGAAACTTTTGAAAAATCACGAGAAATATTCGCCAACGAGAAATACCCGCCCGTGAAGAGATCCTCCCCAGCGACTGTCAAAGAAAGAGCGAAGAAAAAAAACACAGACGAGGGAAATGCGAAGGTAGCGCATATAAAAACACATAAATAAGGATGAGTGCAACGAAGGTATGCTCGGTGTACCGCTAATGTACGCTGAATCTGAATATTCAAGTTCAGAAGATCAAGAATAAGAAGAAAACTCCTCGTCGAGCCGAGGAATGAGCGGATAAAGAGAGAACGTGAGAGTCAAGGAGTCGTGGACGAGCGAGAGGAATGATCGGCATTCGCGTGTATATACCGGGTGCGTAATCGGCCGCGCGGGTCTGTGTGCGTGTCTCCGAGTGCATTAGAGAATGAGAGGGAGGGTGAACGGGGGTGTGAGGCGGCGCGCGCGCGTGGGTAGGGGGTCAGGAGGGACGGGAGAGACGGAGGCGCAGCAATAACGGACGGGCGAGAAGAGGAGGGCAGCGGCGGTAGAACAAGAGGGGAAGGATCAATGCCGGTTGCTAGGACAACCACGGCACCTGATCTTCCTTCCATCCATCCTGGGGAGTACTCCTCGCTCAGTCCGACCCCGCGCAGCATCGCGGTGCCGGAGGGGGTCAAAGGGAACGGCCGACACTCAGACCGGGGGTCCGCAAGGGATCCGCAAGAAGAGGGCGATCTACTCAGAGGGGACTCGCGAATTTCGGCCTTCCTATCCCTCCCTCTCGATCTTAAACTCTACGAGACGCCGTCAGTACGGGATGCTGTCGGACCCGACGCCGGATTCAGTGCTGTTCCCCTCGTTGGTCTGTAGATTTTTTATTTCGAGGAATTTACGCGCGAATTGAATCTGTTGGAATTCAGCGGGAGAATCGGCGCAGTATATTAAGTGAAGTTCGGAAACTCGGCGAACGTTAGGTAAGATCCGGCGTGGAGAACCAGGGAGAATTAGAAAAAGTTGAATCGAGCCTCGAAGAGAATTCGTGGAAATCGGTAAAACTTGCCGGGGAGCTTGATGAAAATTATCAGGACGCCGTACGTATGCTCGGCGAACTTTCGATTGCCAAAATTAGGCAAACTACGGGCTAAAATAAAATTTCGACGATAGGGAAATGTTCGAGGGGGTGGGAGAGGACGAGAGGGAAAGAGGGCCGGCCGGAAATTCTCCCTCGGAAATTCGGCGCGGTGCGATCGATTTTCGCTCGGCGAACGATCAATATGCCGGGCGGCGCGGGGGTGGCGGGAAACGAGCTCCGGGGAGGGGGTGGCAAAAGTATTCATTGTTTCGAGGAGACACGACGCGTGCGTGTTCCTGCGCATCGGCCGGCTAACGGCGCGAGTTTTGGCGGGTCGATGCGCCATTGTGTGTTGCCTCGGCGGCTGCGTTCGCTTTGTTTCCGTCACACTCTCTCTCTTTCTTTCCCTCGTTCATCTCATTTCCTCGTCTTCTCTCCTTTGCATGCTGCACGTTTTGCTCGTTTCAACGTGTTTCACTCATATCAATATTTCCGCACTCATGCAATCACGCGCGCGCGCGTGCCGATCGCGAGTACGGCATGATTCGCGGAGGCCACGGCCGATGTATTTACGGCGGGTCATCTCAAAATACCCGTGGAATTTCCGGTAAAGGAGGATGATAACTGTGACGACGTGCGATAATTCCAGTCTCGATAAAATCTGATAAAGCCAGATATCGGAGTAAAATCACGACTTTATTCACGATATCTGGCTATATTTATTTAAAATCATGATACGCGATAAATTAATTAAATCTGGAGTAATGCAAAAGAAAGATAATAGGACACAACAAATACGTTATAATAACTTCATCTTTCTCTTCCAATATAATATAATTCCACTGAAAAAAAGAGAAGAGAACGAAATTGACGAATTGTACGATTCATGGAAGCCACAGTCGAATTATTCGCGACGTGCCATTTCCATGTAAATCATCGAAAATCAGAAGAAGCGAAAAATACGCGGTTTTCGTGAAACGTGCGACTACGGATTCTTTCCATTGAAATTTGATTTCGTAGAGAAAATTCTACTCGGAAAGAAAGGACGAGGAGAAACGAGAGAGAAAGCTCCAATAAAAAGGGAATGATATAAATTCTTAAAAGACTTTTCTACAATCGTAAAAATCCAAATCTCTGCAGAAAACTGAAAATGCAAAACTGATAACGTTCGTATATGTGACTATTGCAACTTTGTAATGAAATTGTCATATTATTAGCCTTTCGGATAAGACATTATCTTAAAGTCCCCCTTTTCCTCTCTATTTCCCCTCTTCAGTCACTCCCTTCTCTCTTTCTTTCTTGATCAGGAAAACGATCTACAATAACGAGATAACGCGACGGTTGATTAGTAACAGAGCAGCGGCAGCTTCTTCAACCAGACCAGTTTTGCTTCTCACACTAGCAGTTGTTGATGTCGATGCTACTCCGATATTTTTCTTTTTTTTTTCATTTATTTTCCATGTCCATGTATCGCGATTTGAACAAACGATGTTGTGAACAAAAAATGATTTATACATCGCGCAACTAGCATGAGATATCCAAATCTCAATCTCGCGACGTATCCAAATGCATAATATACGGTGTATCCCGCTTAATCCCATCCCTCCGTCTTCACTGCGTTATTTTTTAATGTCTTGTAGCCGGTTCAGAAACCATTTCGTCTTGAAGAAGATTGCCCATTCAGAAGAAAAGATGAATGGTGACACAATGGCGTCACGTATTCTTCACTTTCAGGTAAATTTTGTTTTATTTATAATTCAAGATTTCATAAAAACATTCATAATATTACAAAATATTATTATATAATAATTATATATATTATACAATTATTATAATATTATATAATTATATATAATTATATAATTTATAATTATATATAATTATATAATTTATAATTATATATAATTATATAATTATTATAATATTACAAATAAGTAAAAAATCTGCCATCAAAAGACAAAACAATAAAAACAAATCGCTCGATGTATACCTGAGATAAAATTAATGAATAAATACAAGTACTATAACTTATTAAACATCGTATGCTTTGAATTTATATTCTATCTTGCCTCTTTGAAAAGTGATGCTTTTCATTTAGAGTCTTGAAACAAATTGCTCTAAAAATCTTCATTCTTAAATTAATATTTTACTATTACGGAATGTTTACATCAATTAACATTTAAATACTGAAATATGACTAGATTAACAATATTTTATAAAAATTTCATCAAATTAACTTTTTTTCTCAAAACTTGTTATTAAGATAATATGTATAAGATAATAATATGTCAACGAATCTATATAACAATTACTAATCCACTCCATTAAATGTCTGAATTTAATTTTTCTTTCTTTCGACGACAAGCTCTAAATTCAGTCAGTTGCGTGTTTAACCAATAATGACACGAAATATCGATAACGAAACAAGTTCTTATTTAACCGATATCAATTTCAATAAAACAACATTTTTTCTATACGTATGCAATGTACATATATCGCGATCAAATTCGAAATTTTGATGAGATCAAATAATTTTTTCTTTCGTCTTTTCTTTTTATTCGACTTGACGGACAACGTGTTCTTTATTCATGCGCCCCGATTGTGTCCTCAATCGTCGATAACTTCATCAGTCAGCGCACCTTGACCTGTCTCGCCAGTCATTTCGTTCGTTTATGCGCGCCGGGATAACCCCCGATTGCAAATTAACCGAAGGATGCGATTCTCGGCGCGAAAAACACGTCGAGATTTCGCGCTGCGCGAGACTTAAATTCACGTCCCAAGATTCTTAATTGAGTTCAATTCATCTGAGCTTAATTGACGAGATTTAGCAACAATTGGACGCCGATTGTAAAAGATCGAAAAGTAACATTGGGAAAATCGAGTCAGTTGATTTAAGAAACGAAAACGAAGCGAGAGAGACACTTTGAAACTTCGCTAATGCGATTTTCCTTTGTACAAAAATATAATGACAAGTCGATTTAGTTCGCGTTTTCTTTTTGACAATGACCGTTTTTTGAAGTAATGCATTCAGCATTCACGATTGAATTTCTCAATTTGATTAATAATGTCGACGAGATTATTTTCACTAATTAACATTTTCAATTGGATATTTCTATTGTTTTTATCTTTTCAGACTGTTTTATTTCTAAAAATGTACTATAAGAAAAAATAGAGGATTGTAATACAAAAAATGCTTTCATTGTAAAATTTTTGAATCCCGTATATATTCAAAATTTCATTTTAGTCTTACATGTATTGAGAACTTTTTTTTTATTTCTACATGATTTTAAATACAATTACAGATAGGCACTTACAAATGTTCTAAATAATTTTTCAAATATTGTTTATTTCCGTATGATTTTAAATATGATTATTATATATAACGCTTACAAGCATATAGATAATTTTCTAGTTGTGGAAAGTTGTGCTTTGCGCGTGATGCGGGATACGATAGGATGTTACTTCGCGTAGGCGCATTTCAATCGCTGCGGGCCGATTTTGCGACATACATACGTCACGGACGCTACCTGCGAGATAAGCACGTCGGAAGTGCGTCAGAACCCGTTACACTTCTCACGTAAGGTCGGCATGCGACAAACCGGAAAATTTTCCCAGATGCACGTTTGAGACACGAGATTGGACTGCACGAATCACATCGGGCGTAAAAGACGAAATATCGAAAGCTCTTTTCAAATATGATCGAATTGATAAAGACGACGTCCCAATAATTGAGAAGTCCAAGTTTGAACCACTGACTGGATGATTTTTCTCACAATAAGTTCCTTAGAAATTTATAAAACAGATTCATTTTATGTACAATATTAAGTTGATCATCAATTTAATAATGCGATATTATATTTTGACACACTGTGTTTCAAGATCAAATAATAATCGGTTTAAATATCGTGGTTTAAAAAAATGTAAAAGTGAAATATATAAAATTTAGAAAATTGTTATAAGTTTCCCATCCGGAAATGTCAACATTTATTTATTCTATATTATAAGTTTTAGTTATTAAAGTTTTTTTTATTATAAAATGTATATTCGAGAAGATTTATCTGGATCTGGAAGATTTAAAGTTAAAATTACGATACATACATAACAAACGTTAAGTGGCCTCAATATTAAATTTTGAAGTACACTGCATTCTGGTATCCATATATGCAATAAAATCCGATATCTGGTATCATGATAAATTTTTTCTATGCGAATCGGACTTAAACTTTGACAATAAAAAATAATCTAGGGGAAGTTGAGGCTGTAGGGCGAATAATCTCTGACGAAGAAATGATCTCCACAGTGTAAACTATTTCAAGGATTCAGAATTGTCTTAGTGATATAAAATTAAGTTAATATTCTAAAAAATGTATTGAAATAAAGAGTGATTATATTAAAAATTGTTCTTTCATTTTCTTTCATCACCTCTTTTATATCCTTGAAACTTTTAGATCTTACTATGGACTTTTCGTTTTGATAAGCGTTGTAATACTGCACACATGACCGCGTGTGACAAATTCAACATGCGGGTAAGAAAAAATGAAGGACAATCGCGTTCTATAGATCGGGCTAGGTATCGATCTTTCCAATATCAATGCAACAATTTTATGCAACAAAGCTTCTGGAGTAAACTCTGCCCTGATTACGTTCATTATTTACGATCGCGGTACGTACATACACACGCGTTACTATACGCCTGCATTTTCTACGGAGCACGTGTTTACTTCGTGCGACAAATATGCGACCGTCCACGTGCATCAACATGACGGATGTGGCGGCAATGTGTAGCATTAGTTTGAGGAACTTACAGATTCTGTACATTGATTTTCACATATTTCTCTTGTTGTTCATTCATTGCTTCCATACGTCCAACTTGTTTAAGAAATTGAAAATTGTAGTAATTATTTTAATAAATCTGCAGCTCGTCGATTACATTGACTTTTAAATATGTTGTGTTTATATATACAATCGTGAATAAAATCGTGAATTATCTGAACGTGAAAAGTATATTTTAAAATGCATCGTATACATGGTAGTGCATTATTTCTCAATGCAATTACAATCATTTGAAAATCAACTAAAATTTCTTATCGATAACTTCATGTCTGGGAGGACAAGCTCAGAATTTTTGAAAAAACAAATTAATTTTGTCTGGAAAATATAAATTCATTCTTGTAAAAAAATATAAATTAAAAAGATTAAACGATTTGGTTAATATTATTTAATGATGAAAAAGATCCTCGATTAAATTCCAACAATATTGATCGAGAATTATTTTGAGTGCTCTAAGTATTGTAGAGGCGAAACAGATGTATCGCAGGCACGAAAAGCGAGGGGACTATTTGGGTCCCAGGCTTTTCAGTGGGATCATGGTACACAGACGGAACTACCAACGTAACCTGGTCTTTCGTTGAATCGAAAGGCAAAGCCAGCTTTCTCACTCGCTGCAGAAAATATCACTTTCAAAGTTTCTACTTGCAATAGTAAACATCGACGCAAATAATTCACTTATTTCATAATTTATAAGACCGTTCGATAGAAAGATATACAAGAGAAATGTAGAGAAATCAATCAGATAAAATATAGAAACGTAATAGTTTTCGTATTAATTCTACAAATCCAATTTGTGATTCCAATCATACATAGTAATAATAATGTAAGAACAATAACGTAAATTTTTTATCAAGAGCTTTCTATAAATTTATTTTCCCCGTTAACGAAGTAATTCGTTGAAACCCAAGGATACGGAAGGACGAAGACACTTATCGCATCATCGTATCGCCTGTCGCTATCCTTTTCCCTTTCCTTTCGTTTTCCCCGGCTGCTTATAGTTTACTTTCTAATTGCAGGTAATAGTAAGTGCAGCAGTGTTTTGCTTCGTACTCTCATTCAGATATCTAGCAAAGCGCTTGACCCATTGTGCTCAATATTGCTGACTGGACGCGAATCTTCAGAGTTTTCCACTTATTTACTCACGTAGCTATGCAATAGATGGACAAAAGAAATCGTATTTTGGAAAAATCGAAATGATGAAAAATGCGAATTGCGATTAAATCAGAAACGCGAAATGTGATTGAGTCAGAAAACCTTTTTCGAGTGACTGAAAATGTTTCAAAATGCTTTGGTATTTAAATAAAATGAAAGGAATGACCTGTGGCTCCGTGCTAACGCGAGTGATTAGTAAAAGGGTCTCGAGTTAAAATCCCGGCTCTTATCCTACATATAATTTTCAACGGAAAGTCATAGAGGTTCTTTAAAGATCTAGGTGATATTAGGGACCGAAATAGCTCTACTCGCCCGTCTTACACTACTAAATAAAGAGGAAATTTCCACTTAAACGTGGCATAAATTTTCGCAATAAATTAAAATTTGATAAATTTACACATATCTCTTCATGCAATTTAATTTCTTGCGTGACGTTCAAAATACTGTAAATAGACACACAGAAAAGTGGATCGCGCTATCGGCTGGTTGACGTATTTACTTATATGTACATAGATACTAGCTTTACATGCCTATTTATCTCCGCTAAGACGCTTTCGCGCGAGCGGAGATAAATAGGCATGTAAAATATACTCGTCCATATTTTTTATCAATCTGAATTCAGCATTATGAACTGGAAATAATACTCTTGAGAGACTCGAAGCACCAAGCTGGCACCGTCGCGGAAATGCCTTTCTACTCCAAAATTATCAGTGAGCAATAATTCGGAGCGATACTTTTTCGCTCCAAGATTATCAAGAGCCTTTCCTGCTCCGAAAAATGCTTCGCTGCTCCGAAATCGCTAAATAAGGAGACCTCTCGCGTACGCGCGTACTGTGAGAAACGCGAGATAACGCGTGACATATTTAACTATTCAGTGATTATTGCAAACTCTCTTATCCCTGTACATACTCTTTTTTTTCTGTTAGTTATCTTACCGAACAATCGAGGAGCTGTTGCCAACTGACTATCCGCGCCTGCACCTGCAGGATCCCGGCCGCTTTCGCAAAGTGGCCCAGCGAGGAACGTTCTCAACTTTATATTGCAAATAACAGTATCTAGACGGTTAACATCATATCTTTAACAACACCTCCTTCTCTCTCTTTCTGTCCCCGGCCTCTCTTTCTCTTTCTCTCTTTCTCCCTCTTTCACCTCTCTCCTTCTCCCACTTCTTGAAAATCGCTCCTCTCCATCTCTCTCATTCTTTTGCCGTCAGTAACTACGCCATCCTGGCGTTCCGGCACCGAGTGAGCCCTCCTGAGTCTAAATCCCTCGGGATAAATCAAGTCGCGAGGTCGGGAAAGCGAGGGAACTCACCGGTTCGCCGACGAGCGTCACATCTCCGCACCGCTGAGGATGTTGCTGGCTGGCGCCTTCTCCCTCGTCGTCGTCGTGATGATCGTGATGATTGTCGTCGTGCTGGCGGCTTTTTCCACCTCGCCTCAGCTCTCCAGAGTAATCCGACTCAGGCTCGAATTGGGAGGCCTTCTCCGTTCGGAGCGATATCACTGCGCCGCGGCGGACAAAGCCATCTTGAAGAGGGCACGCACGCACAAACGGTACGACCTGCCTCTGATCGCGACGGTCAGGTCCTCTTGCCAGGACGGGAGGCGGCTGAATGAGAACACGGCACGACGAGAGAGTTTCGACGATGGCGCCACAAGACGACCATTCCGTCCGCCATTGCTCCCGTCTCCGCCGCCATCGCTCCATTATTGCTGCCGTCCCTACCGCCGCCGTTGCTTGCTGCTGCAGCTGCTACCGCCGCAACTTCAGCCGCGACGGTTGTCAACGGTTAAAAGGGTGTTCATAGAGTCTGATGAACTTTTTGCGGTTCTATTCCGAAACACCCCGACAGCGACGTTGACAAAATATGCTTAGGAGGATTCAAAAGGTATTTTTGAAATGATGATGATGAGGATTGGACGGCCAAGACCTTGGAGAGAAGCTTCCACCTGTATTTGGTAAGCGGCGCTACTCCAAAGGCGGCAATTTTGAAGAGTTAGTTGGGTTGGGCTCTTGGAAGGATCTGCTCTTTGATTAAAATGATGGAGATGAAATAGAATGTTCGATTTGTGAAGAGTCTTATGGAGCTATTTTCATTTCTGCTTATTAATTTTTTGAAACACACAAAATTTATTTTAAAAAATATTGAAACAGTTCAAGTAATATCTTCAAAAAAAAAAAGAAACGAAATAAAACTCGTTTAAAATAGTAGAATTGAAGAATAATATATTGTTTTGATAAAATTTAAATATCTAATGTTAATACAAAACAAAATAAAGCGAAATGTAATATAAAATAAAATAATAATTGAGAAAAATTAAAAGGAAATAAGATAAATTTAAATGAAATGTAAAATTTTCCGATAGCCATACAATTATACAGCTCGTCGGACGTCGAAATGCGATTTTCTTAAATAGATTTTATTCGAGGGCACTAAACAATTATTATCTACACTCTACAACAGGTATATTCTCCTTGCCGTCGTTGGGACGCTGCTCCGTTCTTGCTTTCCTCTCGACGAAAGAGGGTAGCGTCGCGAGAAAAAAGAAAATTTCACGATATCTCTTATAAATAGCACAATAAATAATGTTTTTTTTTTTCTTTCCGATCCCACGTTTCTCTCTCGCTTCTCACATCGCATTCTTTCATTCGTTCGCTCCTCGAAGCGAATAAATCCTTATTGGCACATTGTATAGTAGATTCTTAAGTATATAAATAAGTCGTAAGTCGATGCCTCGTTTAGATTATTAAATATATATATGTATATATTGTATATGTGTATATGAATATTCAATATCTTTATATTGTATATACGACTAGAACTCCTCAACACACGTATCACATACTAATATTGACTATCGAGTTTCAGGACGAGACTCGGAAGCTCTTTGCGTCCCGAGTCTTGGCGACGTTCTCGTCCTTCCGTTTGATTCGAAAATCGAGAATCCTCAGACGCAAACCCTTCTAATTTCCTCCAACTTTCTCCGCGGTCCCTTCATCTTCTGATAAGTCTTAATTCTTATCTCCTCTTATTAATTCTTATCGAATCTAAAACGGACTTTCGTTGCTAACTTGATATTTCTAAAACTACACGATCAAATTTGACAAAACAAAGAAAACAAAATTTTCTTTTAGAAGAAAATCTTTTCCACGAAAGAATTATATTTAATAAAGAATTGTTGAGCGATCGGAACGTTATCTCGAGAATTGATTATCGGATGGACGAGAACGACGCCGTCGTCTTATTGCTGCATTATTGACTGTAAGATCGTGACGGTATTAATCACTTAATTGCTAGTACTTTCGCAATACTTTCACCCAGACTTAATCTGGACTTCGAGACGAGCTTAATTAATCCGCTGGAGGGAATTGATACTACTTGAAATCACCGTACATTTTATTTTTTTTTTCTTTGTGTGAAAACTGTTTTCTTAGATCCTAGAGAAATTAGTTGTTGCTTCAGTATCTCTTCTCGGTAATTTTTGATTATTTAAATTTCACATTTCTTTTGCTTCTTTATTTCAATCTCGTCGTTTGCACGGAAAAAATAAAATTGTACGGTTCGTTCTTCCGCGTTTTAATTGAATAAATAAGATACTTAAAAGGCTAATCTATCCCCTTTTCCACTTTCTCTTTCGGGGGTTTAATTAGTACTTCAATAGTACTCTAGTACTTAATACTTTCATAGCCAAAGGCGTTTCCATTTTCCTGAAAGTACTTTTCTCCATATCTTCTCCATATCGTTTTACGCTATCCTATATTAATCCATATCTTTCTCCATATCGTTTTCCATATCTTTCTCCATATCTTTCTCCATATCGTTTTACGCTATCCTATATTAATTATCGATCGTCGTTCTTTCTGCTTAAAACTTTGATTCGTACTTCTCGCTATTGTTTCGATGGTTTCATTATTTAATTTCATAGCTTGCATCTCGATCGATTCGTATTCTTTCATGACAAGAAAAAAGAAGAGCTAGAGTCGCAGAAAAAGTAAGACGAAAATTAATTTCTTAATTCGATTCTCCGCTGGCGACTGTACCGTCGGTCGGAGGGCCAGTTACGATCTGAGGCTCGCTCGCGGGCAATCCCTGCATCTCCGCAACCCCCTGGAACAGCTTGCCGGGGAATCCCTGCAGGAGATCGTAGGAGACCGGCGTGGGCGGCAAGGCGGTGGTGTGCGCGTGCGGCGATTGCAGGACGGCAATCACTCTTCGGAGCTCCTCCAAAGCGTTTCCTACGCGAACGGCACGTTTCCTCATTAATCGATGAATTAAAAGTCAATTTGAAATTCAGGTCAGGCTTAGACACTGAGACTCGCATGTCAACGCGAGCTCATTACCTTGCATAAGAATATAATTTTTCGCCAGCAAAAGGGTGGCTATCTTGGACAACTTCCTCACCGACGGACTGTGAGCGTAAGGGATGACGGAGCGAAGCTCGTCCAGTGCGTCGTTCAAATCATGCATCCTCCTGCGTTCGCGAGCGTTAATATTCAGCCTCACGCTCTTCCCCTGACGAGTCGTCTTCGACTTCGAGGGGCAGTTCAGTCGCGAAGCTGCGGGTCTAAAAAGAATTATGAGATTGCATATCGATATTATTAATTACAATTATTTGAAATTTTTCAGATATTCCTTAGAAACATTTTATCAAATATGTGTTACACTAATTGATTATACATATATTTATTTAGTTATATATTTATGTCCTTTGATTTCTATTTATATATTTCGTTTTATATATGAAATTTCAAGAGTCCCATTTTCTTCTTTCTGTCACATTTTCCTTTATATCTTACAATTAACTTCTTATTTTAATTATTCCAATCTCCGCGACAATTTTCTAAATAGCTTTATTTTTAATTAAAGTTTTTATTTGATTCAAAAACGTACCTCTCGTCCGGTCGATTTTCGTCAGACAACGCACTTGATGAGGCGTGTGGTTGCGGTTGTTGCTGAAAGTAGAAACCACCGAGACCTACGGCGCCCAGCGGAGTCCTTCGTCCTGGTGCGCTTTGGGTGTGCTCCGAGGAATATGCTGCCGGAGGACCTGAGACACCCGGGTGTGAGGCCCCTGGCGTTGAGTATACCGATTCGAGGGCTGCCGCGGATTGTGGAGGCAGTGGATGCTAAAAGAAATATTCTTCTATTAGAATTTTTAATAGAAAATATAATAATATTCGTCCCATTATCATACTCGCATTATTATATATATATCTTGGATATATATGTATAATAAAATATAAATTATATTTAAAGGAGCAGTATTTTTCGTAACATTCTTTCATAAAATTCGGTATTTATACTTAAATATTTGTTTTCAAATTTCTGCAATTAAATTTCCATTTTATTTCAACTTATTTGTTGAAATAAGTTGTAGTTGAAATAAGTTTACCTTGCTCCAATTTATTCATTCTATCATTGCTTAGAAAATATCGTAATTCCATTTCTTTGATTATTTTAAATTTTAGATTACTTTTAAATTTTGAAAATTCACACCAAATTGTCAACAGTTCTTTATGTTTTGCGTTACTTACGGTATTACGATGCTCCCAGGCCCAAGTTGGATGCGACGCGGTACGTTGCCAGGATCCTTGTTGTAGATGCGTCTCCGGTAGGCCCTCTCTGCGATCGTCGTCCTCAGTCGAGCTACTCTCACCGTCGTAAGACCTCATCTCTCGCGAGATTTACTTTCTCGGTTTACCCGGCAAATCCCTCCTCACTTTCCTCACTCTCAATTTCTACATTTGCAAATTTTAACTTTTCACTTTTCTTTATTATGAAAGGATCTCGTTTCGAATTTATTTCATCAATAAAATATTTTTATCTTGGAACTTTTCATATTTTTAAAAATGAATTTTAAAAATGATTCAATTTATTTTATATCTAATTTTTCATTCTTAAATCATGCCTCTCGCGAATCATTTATTCTCGCTAAAACTTGTTTTATTAATGTAGTTTATTTAAATTTTAAGCTTTTTTATTTTTTTTAATAAGGATTTTTGAAATTTATTTTATTATTCCTCAAATTTTTGCATTTTTTAGAAAAATCCATATTTAATTTTATTAACATGATTTATCAGTTTTACTTCTCAATGATTTCAAATTTCAGTGAAACGCCTGTTCTCAAGAAAGATTTTTATTTCCATTTCTGCGGTTTTTTTATTAATGCGAATCGCCGCCATTCGTAAACGGAATAGGAGGCGTCATCGGTCGTTCTAACGCAATCAATAGCAAGCGGAACACTTACCGACGACAAATTTCTTTTTCCACCCCCCGCGTGCCCCGCGGGGTGCAGAATCCGGCGATCAGCAAAGTTTCTCGCGCACCAGCGCGCAACGCCGGCTCATCCCTCCATCCGTACGACTCCGCGTTATTTCAACAACCGTTCCGTAGAAGCGGCTCGGGAATTCTCAAGAATCCCGATTCTGCCCGGACTGCCGTGGCCACCTATTGTCCTGCCGTCGAAATCACCCGATTCGATCAGACACAGCCATTTTAATTTGCCGGAGCCGTCCGCGGTGGAGCTGACGCAGAAAAAAAATCCCGCAAGTTCCTTCGTAGATCTCCTTGCAGGAGTTTCGTCTCGCGGGAGGGATTGCTCGATCAGTTCTTGAGTTTTCCGTTTCACGATGATGATTTCCGATAAAGTCGTCCTTGACGAAATTATCGCCTGAACCTCGCACGTCCCAGGCGTCGGGGGCACGCACGCGTCTCTCCCCGTTACTCGGCAGATCCTGCGCAGGAGAGAGCGCAACCCTCAAATTAATTCGGCCATCGCGTGCCAGGGTGCGCCCTTTACAATCGAGGGATGCTGCGCTGGACCATCGACTGGCGTACCCTGGCGGGTTGGGCCGAAGATCACCCCCGAGAGCGTCTTGTTACCATCGGGAAAGGAAAATCGTGTCCAAGAGAAGCAAGAGAAGTCGCTAGTTGCCGGATATATTTTACATAAGGGAGCCGTTGCATTTTTTAATCTTTAACGACGAAGTTACTCATGAGAAATGTACATAAAAATCTCTTATGCAGCAGGGGTGGTTTCGGAATCAGGGATTAAAAAGTTGTTGGGGAAAGATGAAAGTTAGCAATTAAAAAAAAGGAAGGTATGGACTGCGAAATAAAATCTCAACGAGGAAAAATTTATTTCAAACTTGCTACCTAACTTTTAACAAGGGAATTATTCCTGAGAAATTTATAAATTATTATATCCCAATAATCTCTTTTATTCACAGGTCAATGAATGAACAAAGGAGTACCTTATAATTATAAATATATTTGACGTAATTGATAAATGTAAAATTCATTGTATTATAAATACTGAAATATTTGTTATTATCATAATTATATTTTATATCTCAATATTCTGCAATATTATATTACTGCCGTTTCATTGTTTTTGCTAAACTTCTACATGTCTATTATATTAAACTTATATTAAAGTTATATTCTATATATTTATTGCAACATTGAAGAGGCGAGATCCTTCTCGGTCCTTCACGATCATAAAAAAATTAACGTCAATCCCTCGCGATTTTACCGTAAATTTCTCTTCCTCTTCTTCTCCATTCCTTCGTCCGACTATCATGTGTCGCGTTTACAGCTCGCCGACATACATCGTCGTTGAATACGATTAACGGACACGCGTTAGCACGCGGAAAAACACCGCGAGCGTCGCCGGGGATGCCGAGACAATTCGGCGACAAGCATCACCCCCTCTGCGTGTGAATCACCCCCTCCGCCCTCAAGCATTTCGCCCACACCGCACGAACGCGAACGAACCGGTGACCCCGGTTTTACTTTTGTATCGACGTGTGTGTGTGTTGCGTGCGTAGGGGTATATGTGTTTATGTATACCTACGTATACGCGCGTGTGTGTTTGTGCGTGTGTATGTATTTACTGTAAACACAACGGGACGTAATAATATTCCGCGCCGCCGGAGAACCGGGCGCGGGACCCGCGTTGAGACGCCCGCAGCTTCGACATCGCATAAATTAATCGAAGGGGTTAAACAGGGTTGTTGTTTGCACGCGTACTTTATTTCGCGGCCGGGAGGATAATTAATGCCGGCGCGCGTGTATTTGGAGGTGACTAGCGGATGCTTTATGTGCGAAATATTATAAATTTCCGGAAACGCGCCCGAAATAAATTCCCGTGTGTATTTAAGCTAAACCGGAGGTTCCTCTTGCAATAATACACTGCAATTGGATATTTTTATTATTAATATTTTCACATTTTTATTACATGCGGATGCATATATCAAGAATATTCCTAGACGAAAGATGAAGAGCTTTGAAATAAATTTTTAATAAATCAGAAATATCGAGCTACTAAATCGTGTAAATTCTCTCGTGATGTTATTTCTCAAAGAAACTGTCTATTTCTATTCTAAGTGAATTAAACATTTGTCGCTTTTAAAAGTGACATACAGCGATAATTAAATTTTTCTCTCCTATTGACTCGAATAATAAACGATTGAATCAAAATGGAAATGGATTTTAAAAAGATAAATAGTGAAAAATGCCAAAAGCAGATATTAAAACATGACTAACGGGTTTAAAAATAATAGAAAAGCTTTATAATATTTAGATTTCCATTTTCTCATAAGCGACTTCAGAATGAAAAAGTTGAATTATTGAAGCACGCATTGATGTGCTTCGCTCGCTCGCTCGCGAGATACGCGCGAAATCTTTCTGGGTCGAGCAGCACCATAGCGTCTGAAGATTTATTGTTTCCCTTGCACCCTGAGAAATATCCCGAGATTTCGAAAATAATTGCGACTGCGTCTACTTCACTGTGTAAAATTAATCATGCCAGCACATCAAAATCCATTAATAAAGAAGCATAAAATATTATAATTAATTCTTCACTGAGTATATTCTTATTAATTGTTTTTTAATTTTTTTTAGTGATCATCTAAAATTATAATGTGAATTGATGTTCTTTAAATCTTTAAATTCTTTTTATAATAACATTTCTTTAATAATGCATTATCTTACAGTTTTTATACATTTTTTCAAACTCAGAAATATTATCTATAACACGAAAAGTCTAAAAATTCTAAGCACTATTATTAAACAGTATTATATTTGACTACATTATTACAAGGTATGATTATTGCGATTATTTCACTTTATATATTTTTATATATACTTTTTATGTATATATCAGCTGCATATTTTTATCAATTTTTCAAGCAGTGAAGAAGTGATCTTGAAATGGTTCAATGCCGCTATTATTATCTCCCGACATTGTCAAAAAGTAGAATCTTCCCGTTACCGTGTTAATATTATTTATTAACATTTATCCTTCCTCCGTATTCTTTATAGTAACTTGTTACATTCAAATACTGTCATTACTTTTAACATTATCAGAAAAGAGGATCAGTTACCTTCTTTCATTAATATTGCATTGTTCCTCAGTGCTTTACGCATTCGTCTCATAAATCTCAAGCGGACTTGGAAAGACTTGCTCTGAAAGGATTAAACGCGACCGTCATCATCTCCGATAACATTATCAGGAAACAGGCCCTGTCCCAATTATTTCCGAAAGGAAAGACGCACATCGACGAGCGACCGAAAGGCAGATCGAACAAGACTGCGGGAGGGAGGCAAAAAGATCTCGCGCGTACGCATATCTATCGGTCGTACCGTTCGTTACGTATAGATCGCGAGGCCGACGATAGAGAAGGAAAGATAGATAGATAGATAGATAAATGGAGAGAGGAGGGAGAGAGAGAGAGAGAGAGAGCGAGAGAGAGAGATAAAGAGAATTGTGGTTGGCATTGGGGGTGGTTTTCGGGCCGACCGACGGGCGGCCGGACTCCTGAGGGATGAGGGACGACGAGGGTTGCCAAGGCAACCCTCCGTGCCAGCCAGCCTCGGCTTACTTTAGCCCGCTCGCTCTCGCGATCAATACAGCATCCCCCGGTGAGCTCCCGGAC
>VBVR01002118.1:0-24878 GCA_011638315.1 Tetramorium parvispinum
ATTGAAGAGGTACGATTTAGGAGACCGGTACGCATTCAGCAACTCTCCCCTATTAAAGGAAAAAAATTTATTATATAATTGAAAAATAGAAAATAATATTATATAAATGTGAAAAGTTAAAAATACATTGTTTATTGCTAATTGGCCTTATATTGTATAAATCCAAGAAAGGAAAATGTCAACATTCTTCGATGTTCTTTTTAGTTTTCCTTTTCAATTTCCTGAATATCATGTAATAGAAAATAATCTATGTTCTATTTATGCATGTTCCAACAAATGTATAAAACATCGGAGTTTAATTTTTCAAAAAGTAAAGTGCAGCTAATAATTCCCCGAGCAAACTTTCTATTAAAATACAACAGGAAGGAGCGAGATTACCAACTTCGCTGTGATATTATCGCAGCAAGTAGCGAATGCAAGTCGGTGTTGGCAAGTATGTCGGACGACGGCTCTAACGAGGCAAGTGCGCCAAGCGAGTGATTAGTGAAAGGATGCGATGTTTTCCTGGATTAGCGGTAATTCGCGGCCGTTCGGAATAGGAGCAAGATCAACGATGTCGACTGCCAAGTGGCCGGTACTTTTTGCGCATTCGTTACAGATGGACATGGGACATGGAAGTCACCGGAGCATAAAGCCCAGTTGGAAAGTATTGTATTTAGACCCGCTACAGAACGATATGTCCGGGGCGTCCTGTATTGTTCGACACAGCAATTTAAGCGCTTTTTATAGTTGCGTACTCTCTCTCGTTCGCAATATACACATTCGACGAAATTAAAAGACTCCGCTGTTCTCAAAATCAGCATTAATAATTTTATGTATACTTTTATATTTTATTATATTTTCTCACACAAAAATGTACAAGAATTCAAATGAATAAATAATCTTGATAAATAATCATGTACATTTTCGAAAAAAAAGGCTATTAAAATTCATTAAACTTAACGTCATAAATTGAACATCTTCGCAGATTAAAAAATGTAGAAAGAGATCATTATTGAAATGAGATGAGACATTAAATTAGCGCGCTATCTCATGTTGAGACACGATGGAGATTATCGACAACTTACCTCGTTGCTTATTCGAATCGTGCTCGACGATGAAGGCCGGCACGGCCGTAACCGTCTGATAATCAGCCTCGATGACATCCTGCTCGTTATCCTGTTTTGTTTCGAGCAGCGTCTGCATCGCGGCCGCGTCGCCGCAGCTCCTCCGGGTATACTTGGTCCGGGAGATCTTCAGCAGGGTGGCGGTTTCCAGATCCTGACTATTTGTCCGCGGCATTGAAGTCGCCGATAGCTCGTCCAGCGGAGCCGTCGAGTTCGACAAAGAAAGAGCAACATCGTCGGCGCTGTGGCGCCTCGACTTCGATAAGCGTTTGAACATTGTTTATCTGTGAAAGCACAAAACCGATATGACGATAAAATTTTTGTGGCTTCGATGGCGCGCCTATATCAAACGGAAATTTATGTTAAATAGTTTGTTTATTTATTTGAAACAGACTTTTTACGAACTTTTTATTATCTCTTACTACTTTCTCAATTTTTTTTACACTGAAATTCGTGACGATATCATGATTAATCTAAGTGGATCATGGATCTCATAAAATTTCTAGAGAAAGAGAGAGAGAGAGAGAGAGAGAAGTTTGGGATACGTGCCTTAAAACATCTCGTAACGAGGACGAGATGCGATAAAAATGTTGCGCGTGTACGATCCGCTGCAGTGAAGGATGATTGGATGTAAGACAGGAATTACTTACATCTTACATCATCCTTTATCCGCGCGTCGAAAAGAAATGTGAAGGATTCGTTATAAAGTGTACGACCGATGCGACGCGACGTACCGCGCTCGGCAAGTTTCCAAGTACAATTTACCGTTCAATCTCTGGCGATCGGCGTGCTCGGCGAGCGTTTTTGCAGCCGCGAAAAGATACCGGTGGATCCGCGATCTTTCATTTATCACTCGAATAATGATATCGCGATTCTCTCGGGAGAGAAACCGACGTCCTGCCAATCAAAAGAATCGCGATATCGGAGAAATGTACTGACACTCTAACATTATCTATGATATAATTACAGCCGTCCTTTCTCGTAACTTTATAATATTGACTATTAAATGACCAGTTATTGCTCTTAATCATCTTTAAAAAAATACTGGATTTATTATAGAAGACGCACTCAAAAGAAAAGAGACAAAGTAAAAAAAAAGTGAAAGAGAGAGAAAGAGAGAGTAGAATTAATAACTTCTCTTACGCGAATCGGCCCCACGAAGGCCGCGTGTTATTATTTCTTTTTTTCCCTTGTCAAGGTTCCCGGATTTCAGTCCCACACTCTCGCGGTGACGTGTACGTGAATGATTTACACACACGGGTAGCAAGAAGTAGGCAGGCGAAAACAACTTTCTTGGAATGGACGTTGTTGCATTTCAACGCTTCTATCCTCTCTACCTTATCTATCCTTATATTTCCTCCTTCAAACTTTTTGCAAGCTTATCTTTTTCCTCGTCGGGTTATTCTCGCTGTAGTATTTTAGGCAGTCACTGTTACCGTCGTGACTCAATGCGGATTAAATTTGTTGTTGCCATCCCATAATAGCGACATTAAATATTTTCAATATACCAAATTCGATATCCAATAATTTACACCGCGCGCGTTTATTTTCGCGTTTTACGTCCCTCGGAGACGTTCTCCCGTTACTCTCCACCGCGCACCGAACGTCCGCGAGGTAGGATCGACGGAAAAACGCGGATTACGTCGTAACGCCAAAGATTTTAAATGCCTAAACGTAGGTAGGGAGAAAAATGCTCGCCCCATGGCACGCGGGCGAATAAGCAAAACTTATGATACACACGTGTACGTACGGCGATGCATGTGCTACGCGATACCCGAGGCTGGAGAAAGTCTCGTAGCGCGTGCAGGAACTCTGCACGCTCGCGTATGCATTTTTTCAATCGTCGAATATTGCACGATTTCACGTAATGCATATGCCGCAGCCGATACACTCGGCGCGATCCTCACGCTGCATCAGCGCCGGCGAGGTGTTCGGTCGAGGAGGATTATCGCCGCGGAAGAGGAAAGATCGACCGACATTTCTGATTTCACCGCGCCGATGACAGCTGTGTAGGTGCTTTCTAGGACGTCCTTGTAATATATGTGTGACAGATTAAGCTGAACATGCTCAGCGTCGTTGTAACTTTTGCGTCGAAACGACGAGTTTCTTGTCAAGACTCGAATCTTCTGTTCGACCTCGAATTCGCGCTTTTCAGTCGCGCTCTGCATGACGTGCGATGTATAAAATATCTATTTTCTTAATCGTATAATATAACCGAAATATAAGTCCCCTTTCTCCTTCATCGACGACGTCGCGACATTTGGGAGATATTCGATCGGGACGGATTTGCATTTCATGAGCTGCACTTCCGCAACGGTGCAAGTCTTCGGTGTCACGCGGATGTATTCGAGGAATCCAAGGGTATTTCCGGCGTGTGCACGCACGATTGAGTTCTCAATGAGTCTTCACACAGTAAAGCGAAAAGAAACATACATGTGTAGCGGACGACATCGCAGAATAGGATACATAAACCGTGTATGTCATCTACTCTATATATGTACGTGTATATTATCTGTTTAAAATTCAAAACATAGATTTTTAAATCTGAAATTCAAATACGGGACGCGACGCTTTCTGCAACAATTCTTATATGTTTTCTAAGCAAAATATGTAAAGCGAAACATAAAAAATGTAACGATATACTTTACTATAATAATCTAATAATTGCAAGAAATATAATTTAACGACTAGACATTAAAATTTATTATAGCGGATATCTGCTACGTTAAACGTGCAATAATTGGTAATAGAACGCCACTAACTTTAGCTTATTTCCTCTATCCGGTATAATAATCCTTCCGTTTCTAATAAACAGCTATTCGCCTCGTGAAAAGGTGTTATCGACAGTACATTATTCACACCTCTCTCTCTCTCTCTCTCTCTCTCTCTCTCTCTCTCTCTCTCTCTCTCTCTCTCTCTCTTGCTCTGTTTCCAGAGAGTTATATTTTTGTAACTATGTACGAAGTTTATGTCCTATTGCTGACTTATGCATGCCCGTTATGTACAACTCCGCCACGTCTGTGTTTCATGCTCCGTTATGACTTCTGCTTCCGCGACTTTTTATGCGAGTTAGCGTCGAGTCGGAGGCTATAATCGAGAGAACACCGGGCGTCCAAGTGACGATGCATTCTCTTACGCTTTAAGAGAACGCTCTTCTGGTTTCTATTTTCAGCCGAAGATCGGCCCTTTCAGGTTTTTTTACATTCGACATTTAGGGATCGATCGTCCGTGAACTGCATGTGTGCGTGCACAGGACGCACACGCGCTGCGATCGCCAACGTGGATCGCTGCATTTAAACGCTCTTACTATATCACAGGTGTTGCATTACATTGTCCATGTACAAGCGAGTAACGAGAGGCCAACGGAAGGGTATCGGATGTTGCCCGGCATAAGGGCGATGTTACGAGGGTTTATATTCATTTCTCGAAGAGGCTAGCACTTCGATAAAATCGAACTATCGACTATCTTGACTTCGCTGCTTCTCTCTATCGGCGTGACAAAATTTCAATAGAACAATTTTGATAAATATACATGAATAGAAATTACTACTTTTTTGTCATTATTTTCTTTACATGAAAATCTATCGAGTTTTTAGCTAAAGTAAGTCTTGAGAGTGAAAAAAATAATACAACTTTATCATAATTAATTTTAACAGAACCTTAATAATGAAAACAATTTCACTTTTCAATGTAATATTACATTTAATTTATCGGTAAGTATTGACTATCTTGATTTCACTACTTCTCTCTCTTTCTATCGGCGTGAAAAAATTTCAATAGAACAATATACACAAACAATAATTACTTGTCATCATTTTCTTTACACGAAAATCTATCTCATTTTTAAAGTAAATTTTGAGAGTAAGAAAATAATACAATGTTATTATAATTAATTTTAACAGAACCTTAACAATGAAAACAATTTTATTTTTCAATGTTATTTTGACACTTGATCTATCGGTGAGATATATTACACCAAAAGAACACAAATACAATCAGTAATAAGAGATGTTGACTCAACACATTTGTCATAACGTTTGCCGGATCCGCGTTTCGCCGTCCTGAAGCACCTTACGCATATTCATGCGTACGCAAAAGTGTTTGTAATATTACTTAATACATTCCCGCAGCCAGAGATACTTGCGTGAAGGAGATCAAAATGCTAATAATATGCCCGTTACGCTTTCCACGTTTATACCCCTTTTTATACTACCATAAAACGCCAGAGGTAAGCATTTTGAAGATTTCGCGTAATAGTACAGCTCGTGTGTCGTAATGCCGTGCGTTTCACGCGCGACGTAATTTTCAGAACGATTAAAACCTTGTTATTTCACTCGTTCGCGCCCCGTGAGAGCGCGGTTCTGAAAAAGGTGCGGAAAAATATCGACGTAAAATAGTAACTTGCCCAACGCAATAAACTTTATGCCGTAGTGCTTGCAACTCCGCCAGGGGATTTTCGCCGGAAAAGCAGTAGCGATTTTCGAGAGAGGGGCAGAAACGCACTGCGAGACGCTAGAAGCGAGAGACTCCTGATCTTGCTGAAGCTGGAACTCCGTGTTTCGTTAAGATACTGATAATTGGGTTTACTGCCGTGTCTTATGTATCTCTGGTACAGAATGCCCGACGCGTACTTCCTGCCCGGAAGGTCCCCCATCTGCTATCGCGTCTTCTGACTCATAGAATAGTGTAGAGAGTAGATACGTGCTTTCAAAACATATTAATCCAGTAATGAACAAAGTTCATTTTTATTTCTCCAAAAATTTATTCTGAGTATATACACTGAGAATCCTATTTTATTGTTTAAACAAGAAAGTGAGCAACCAAATCTTTTAAACAAAATTTAGTTAAATAGAATTTTCAGTGTACGATTTTAGAAAAACGGAGATGGAGGAAAGAACGTTCAGTAAATCACGTTGTATGATCGACGAAAAAAATGATTCCTCGTAAAAGAGCTTCGAATCAACGATTCAAATGCTTAGCGCTTCTAAGATATGTAAATACATAAAATTGCACAAATGTATTGTGAAAGTATGACAGTTCTCTTAACTGGCAGCTTCGTCTTCTGTTAACGCTATTACCACGTAGTTGCGGTTAGATGACCCCGCTTTCAAAGAGAAAAGCCCATCAAAGATTTACAATAGAAAATGATGGCGTATTCCACGTCATTACTATCTCTAACGTCCATGTTCAAAGGTCTTCCTGCTTCCTTATAATACATTTGAATAGCGTTGTAGTGTAAAAATTCTGTCGGTTATCATGAAATTCGCGGCGGGTTTTCTCATGAAATCCTATTTTAAATAAAGCTAAAAATCCAGAGTTTTTTTCTTAAATAAATATGCAAGTGTATCTCAGGAAATAACGATCATTATTTCAATAAATATTATTATGGCGTTAATTTTATTTCTTTAAAAACATCCAATCAAAAAGGATCTCTTGTATCAATCTGAAAACTTTTTTCTCCTTTCATGCACCTGCTGTTGCTGAACAAGCTAGATAGCCTGTGTACCGAGTAAGGAAATACAAACAATGAAGTATTTACGATAGAAGATAAAGGCGTATTTCACGTCATTATCACCGTCCGAAGAAGCGAAGCCCTTCCGTCTCCTCATCCTCTCTTCTTACGGCGCATTTGGATTCGCGCGATGCATCACGGCACGGCGGATATAATCGTATAAGGTGGAGGGTAGTCCGATGCCTTAGATGGCTTGAAATACAGCGGCAGGCCAGACTCTCTCGTTGCTAGAGACTTGGTCAGGTCTAGGCAAAAACTAGGATAGGCTTAGATGGCTCCCCGTACCACAGGACAGCCGACAGCGGCGGCGCATAGAAAAACGCAGCGGTCACGCGGTGGAGGGAAGACAGAGGGAGAAGAGGGAAAGAGAGGCATAGAGAAGCTTCTGGCTAAGTGTATACGTGCGTACACACGCGCGTGTACGCACGCACGCACGCACGCACGCATGCACGCACGTACGCGCCGCGGAAGGGAAACCAGGAGAGGATGCGAAGAAAGAGAAGAGCGAAGCACCGGCGAGAGAGAAAGAGGGAGAGATAAAGACGCGGCTAGACCTTGGAAGGAGAAACGCGAGAGAAGCAAATACTGCCGGGATAGGTATATCCAGCGTAGTCGACCGGACAGTGCACTGAACTTGGCAAGAAACCCAAGGTTGCATGGCTTAATGATCTAGTTTCTTCGGCGAAGATATGATTCACCATTATGCATTCACTCATCGCGCGGCATACGCCTGTATACCCGCATCGCGTGCCGGGACCTCTTCCTTTTCGCGGACACGACACCGCGTGAAAAATCCGCAATCAATAATAATCTCGCCTAAAAATATCCGTGTGATCTATGACGGGGATGCCGGACTCGGATGTTCTTACCTCTTACCTAAGACCATTCGTGGGCGAAAGCGAAGCCCGAGAAAGCCGCGCTCGAAACAGTCAAATTGCTTGCATATGAAAGAGAAAGAAAGAAAGAGAGAGAGAGAGAGAGAACAAGAATTGAAGAAGATATATTAGATTCATATATCATCAGCTTCATATAACGAAACCCAGATAAGTTTTAAATATACTTATTTACACACTAGACGAGGGAAAGCGTCAGCATTCGACGGTTAACACCATTCGAAAATGGAACGCTTTCCAAAGCGACCATACGAAATTCAATCACGTCAGAAATATCGCATCCTTTTCGTGAAACCAGTTTGATAATGTCAGGGCTACGTTTCTGCGGTGATGCAATTTTGGCGCATACCACATCGTCGGCAAAATCTTGTACATTTCGAAATGTACCTGGTCGTAAATTCGATATTGATCCACTGTCATTGCATTAAAACGTCGTACGATCAAAACGACGATTGAAACGTCGAGTCCGCACGACGATTACTAATTCACAGTGATAACAACGATTAAATAATCGTTGCGTGATCGGTCAAAATGATAAATGTATACGATATGATAAGACTCTCTCTTCAGCTACTCATTTAGAACGCCTCTCGATAGAGAAATTGTCGCTGAATGGAAATGATGACACGATGGCTTTTCTTATCCAAGGTTGACCATTATCGAGGCTTATCGAGATATATTAGATCGCAACAGTCGTTGTAACTGTTCCCTCTAATCCACCAGTGTACCGCGTACGGCTGCATCATGCCGCACAAACACCTCGGAGGAGGCTTCTTACGCGCTGTATGAATGCGCGACTGCGAGGATGCAAAATCAGGTGAATCAAAGACAGTGCGGACCGAATCCTTTGTGCAACGGCGCGAGGAACGCGCTGCATCATCCATCTGGATGGAGTATACGCAGCACGCGAGAGGAAAAACTAGGCATATACCTACGCGCACACGCGCATCCACGTGTACATGCACGCGTAAGTGAGCTTTTCTATTCCGTGATGTAAACCCGAGTGCGTGCATGTAACAGCGAAAGATGCATGAGCACGTATCTTTTTATGTACGTTTAATACCGATAAGTTTTATTGGTCGGCGTTATCCGCGGCGTTCACCGGACCGTGTCGACGGACTAAAAACGCACCTTGTTAATCCTGGGAAGTAGTCGAAAACAAATGTTTCCCTTCGATCTCGATTATCCCAGAGGCCTGCAAGGCCGGATTTTTTTTTACATTTCGAGGACTCCCCCGCGCTGAGTAATGACAATCGAAATCGATGCGAACTGATACGGAATAATGGAAGCGGGGTACACAGGAGCACATAGGACAGACCTCGCCGAGAGCCAGGCGTACATTGCGCAAAGCGACGGTAACGATGCAGCGAGCGAGGATATATCACCCTCGCGGTGGTAGATACCGGCGCGTGCCGCTTGACCCTGCGCGTGGGGGTCAGCAGGTGGAACGCGCAGGGTTTGATGAAAGATCAGGTATATGAGATGTGTGGAAACGCAGGCTGCCTTATTTATGCGTACACGCCCCTGCATCCCGAGCGCGCGCTATTACCGCGCGGCTCTCGCGCACGAAGTAGATTCACGCGGCGACCGAGGAATATTTCCGACACGCGTCGCATATTTTTTTCCGGGCAAAACAAGTTTGTCCCTCGCTCCTCGAGAAAGCCGATCGTTTATCGTCTGAATAACGCAAGTAATAATATTGAAGACAAGTTGACCGTCCTTAAATACGTATTAATTGATAATGGACTGACGCGCTCGGCCGCTCGTTTCGTTTAAGAAAAGCCGAAGGTAATTTGCAAACGTCGCGAAAAAAAGGCGTCTTGCTATACTATTGTCAGCGCACATGCGGATCAGATTGTTCAGGACGACAAGAGTTTGCATCGGGCCGTTAATAACGGAAATATTCAAGATGGTTAAATTATACGGTTCACCCTGCATGTATGATGAATGGACGACGGGGAGAAGAAAGACGGAGAGCGTGAGAGAAAGAGTTTGGAAGGAAGGGTAGTATTGTGTTCCAGCAGGGGCGGATATCCATAATAAAAGGGAAGAAAGGTGTATGATACCATTAAAGTTTCCGATCAAACGTCACCAAAACGGATATGCAGAGTATCAATAAGGACCGCATAACTCAATTCTGACGTGTATCGAAGAGAAATAAAAAAAAATCGCATAATAAAAAGGTTATAAAAAAGAATGTTGCTGTAAAAGTGTCAGTGTCGGAGCAAATGTTCCCTCGTTGCGGTTGATATAATCCATATTTAATTACAAATTATATATATAGCCGGCGTAAGTCGATGAATAAATTAGGCCTTTCGCAAACGGCGGATAGCTCGAAAAATTATGTCAAGGAAAATATAATCCGCGCAAGAACGTATTATTACTTTACGAGCCGTTTTGCAACTGATCAGGCCGGGTAGTTCACTACCAGATCCAGTATCCACGCGATGATTAGTACGAAACAGTTATCCATAGCCGGTTTGCCGGTGATATCGCGGATTCTGTCGCGACGTCGGTCAGTTTCGAAGGAGGCATCTCTCGCGATTTGCCTCCTTCGAATACAATTTTGTTGCGTCAACAGCGTCTGCAAGGTTGTAGAAGGCGTCGTAACTGAGGCGCGTCGCAGGCTGACGGAAAAGTAAAGAAAGATTCGCCGTGGGAAGGGAAGACAAAGGTCCCGATGTCCCGTGAAGCGAAGAAGCTCTCTCCCGAATCCGTGACGATCCCCGGCATTATAGAGAGAGAATCGAGAGCAACTGGAATCGCGGCCCTCGGTTCGCGTACACGTTCCTTCTCGGCTCCGGGGAACGCTCCTCCCTCCTTCCTCACTCGGTTTCCTCTTTCTTTCGCTTCTCTCGCCGTCTCGACATCAGCTTCGCTCGACCTCTAATTCTCGAGCGAACAAAAACTTAATCGGTCGCTTCCTCTGTTCGCTCTTATGGTCACGACGAGAGGGAGAGAGAGGGAAGAGAGAAGGATGGAAAGGGAAGAAGGAAAGGGAAAGAGTGAGAGAGAGAGAGGGAGAAAGGAAGGGAAGGCAGGACGAGGGCTGGCCTGGAGGGCTAGCGCGACGATAGCGCGCGCGAGGGGAGGAAAGAAAATCGAGGAAAAAAAGGACGGAGTCGAAGGCCGGCTTTTCCTGCAGAATGCGATCGGGATTACCTTCGGCGTAATCTCCGTATCCAGTAGCTATAACCGTCTGAATTCATTTAACCGCGCTGCGATACGTGTAGGAGCAACGCCGAGCTGCTTACACCAGCCGGTTTTACTTGGAGGCGCGCGCGAACTTGAATCCCCGTGCGTAAAAGTACACTTCTATCCGAGGTACACCCTCGGATCGGGAGGTAAGAAAGCACGAAGAACGAGCGCGACGAAAGAGTTGATTCGCGCTCGAGGAACGATCGAGGAAAGCAGACGCGGCTAATTCATAAAAGCGAGCTGCGGGTAGGTAGGTAGGTATAAAATGGCCGGAAGCTGCGATAGTGACAGCGTGAAAAATAATGCCAGATGTTCACTGCTTGATTGCTCATCCTCGACCGAGAGTAAAAGATGATACTGTTGGTTCCGCTTGATTGCCGTCTGTCTTTTGCACGGAATTGGAAATTTCTCAGATATGCATCCAGAGAAGACCGATTCTTTTTTGTACAGTATTTTAAAACATTCATGAATGTTGTATAAAACATTGATAACAAATCGATTCTGCATGATAAAAATTATTTGTGAAATTGACAACAATTATTATAATTGTGTCGCAATAATTGTTATTTTCTACAAAGCAAATATTATTCCATATAACATGTATCGTTTGCTTCAAATGTCAATGGTACACTCACACGTTTTTATTTATTCATCTGACATTTACATAATTAAATTTAATTAAAAACGGAATTATTCCTTATTCAACATTAACTGATATTTTTTGTGAGAATGATTAATTCAAACAATGCTTGTACAAAAATATCGATACTTGGGTAAATACCTGAGTACCTGTACGAAGTGTAGACGCATAGCCATATATGCGTACACTTTGGTGCATCATGGAGGTGTTAAAGGCGCGACGTTGATTAAATTTATGTCTCTGTCGGTCATGATAAATGCGATAGTTCGATCTGGTTATAATTTGGGCCCGAGTAAAAGGAGTACTTAGGAGGTGTACGAACCTTTTAGTACGTGTCACACCGGTATCTTCCAACCACGATTTACGACGACGATAAAGCAATGACGAGAACGAAAAGAATGGCACGAATTTACTTCCCGCGTATTCCTGGCTAATCAATTTAAATACCTCTATGTAACGCTGCTTGATTAATCACCCTTGTAATACTTTGGATATAATTTCTCGAAACTCGCAAACAAGATATTAGCGGAGAGAATTATTGAGGTGCGCGGATAAGTCGAGACTTGTTGAGATGTCAATCCGCAATGTTATTGCTGTCGTAATATTTTAAATATAATCATACAACGCATTATATATTACATATTTTACTGCACATTATTATATTAAAATTATCTAAAACATTTACATTAAATTAAATTAATTAATTAATTTCATTAAACAGCTATAAAGTAAAGATTTATTCGCAATAAACTCGTCTTTGTTTTTAATAAACGTGTCGTTTGAACGGCAACGAATAAACATTAGCGATCATTTATTACTCTAATGAGAGCATAATTAATAAGCTGGAATATCACGATGTTTGTTGCAGTAACCGATACGAGGACGTATTATTCACGTGGTCGGAAAACACTTCACCCGAAGCGAATTATATTTAACTAACGTGGCAGCCAATGAGGCAAATATAATATTTAGCGGACGGGGCGCATGAATGGTCATCTATTTATGTAAATAAACGCCGCTTCGCGAATGCTGCCCGCGGCGGTAGGATGCGCGGTCCACTTTCCAGCATCCGACCGCCGTAGTCTAGATGGATGTCCATCGCATCGAGAGTACATCCACGGCATGTAGCTTTTCCCTTTCCCTCCCGTCTTCCCCCCTTTTCATGCTTCCTTTTCATTTCCTCCGTTTCTCCCCGCTGCGAGATTCCGTTACTGCGCAAGTTCGAATCGAGAGAAAGACAGATGAATATTCGTTGAAGAAAAGAAGGAAAGAGAGAGAGAGAGAGAGAGAAACAGAGACAAAGAAAGAAAAATCCAGGAGGTCTAGAAGCGAGAATTAAGAAGAGGAAGGAGTGGAAACGCGCGCGTGCGTTGAAATGAGCTCAGAGGCAGAAGGAAGAGGAAAGAAGCATACTCGTTTCGCATTCTGCAGCGCGCTAGTCAGCGGCTAACTATAAGAGGAGCTAACTATAACCCGAAGTTTCTATCCCGCGGCAGCTATTTCGAGGTTCTCTCGCGTGCGTTGTCGCACCGCCAAATCCTGACCCCATCGAGAGAGAGAGAGAGAGAGAGAGAAAGAGAGAGAGAGATCTCCAAACCTCCGTCCGGAGAACCCAACGACGCCCGGTGCTCTCGCAGAAAAGTGCGATAATGGCACAAGCGCGGTAATGGCACGATTCGAATCGGTAAACTACGGAATCCATCCATCGCGGCGTAAACGTGGGGACCCGTTAGGAATGCAGCCTTACAATTAGTATTAGCGCGTAATTAACCGCGTGGTTGACGCGACAATTTCTACCTAAGTAAGAGCAGCTAATCTCCGTTAATAATTTACCCGGCGAACTTGAAACGCCTCGCAATTTAAGGAAAACAGCTCTAAGCAGTCCACTGATTATACCGTAAAAACTTGGAAATCAACATTATTACGAGTGTTATTAGTAATTTAATGGTGCGTTACCGTATATTATTAGCGAGAATACGATAATATAACGTCCCGGTATTCCACAACGTTTTGCAGTGGGAGCGTTTTGCACCTGAGCGTACAGTTACATATAATCATGCACGGGCGATAATTCTAAGCCGGTTCGCATCCAGTTCTATATATGCTATGTTTAATTACGTTTAGTTACGTCGCGGCGATTAAGCGCTCGCTCGGATAACGACGAGGGGTCAACGCACGGAGCCGTTTCGATGATCGACTCGCCGCCTCGCGCGGCTCTCATTGGCTAAATCCTATTATTTATTTATAAACGGAGAGTTCTTAGAGGGAACAGGATCGGCCGACATTTTCTTGGCTTCGTATAAAGTTACCGCTGTTAATGGTAACGTGCGCTCCTTCGAAGAACGCGTCGCGTCGTAAAGAAAAATACTAGTGCCTCTCACCCACGTGATAATCGCGGTTTAAAATGATATAAATATAAACGAGCTGGATATTCCGGATTGTAACGATAAGGGATATGTGCATTAATATATTAACGTGGGCATACGTGCAGCGGAGAAACGATTAAAACAAATATAAATCTATGACATCCGACAGACGAGAAATCTGGAATCGCTTGAGTTTTTCATCGGAAAGAAAATCTCGAGGTACAGTTCGATTCCCGTTTAGGTTTTGCATCTGCGATCAATATAGCGAGCGATTTTCGAGCGATTAGCGTCGAACGAGCGACTGGATTAACCTTGCGCTCTCGTCTCGCTTGAAAACGCAAGCTTTCTCGCTCCACTCCGCTGCGAAAACAGAACCGCGCACATGCTCGATGCATGTCGAAAGAGCCGCGCTCGCCGAGATCGCGTGCATCCGGTGGATCAGCGGAGGATCCTTTTCGTGTCTCCTCCGAGGCTCTCGGATCGCGCCGCATTTATCTTAACCGCGTTAACCTTGCCGGTCTCCTAAAGCCGCATAAAAACTGATCCCGTTTCGTCTCCTTATCTCGCGCCGCGCGATATAATTACACCGAGCGATCGTGATAATGAGCTTCTCGCGAAATCGCGAAATTGCTGAGAATTAGCCCGTAAAGATTTCTATACCCGCGCATCCATCTCCGAGCGATGTGCCATTATCCTGACGTCCCAACTGTAACGTTAACTCCCGATCGAATATCAAGTTTCACCGAAGGTGAATTTCACGCAGGGTTGCCTCGACGCGAATATTCGATTATCGACGCTGGTTACGGGGGGGGGGGTTGTTTACGACGGGATAATTTATCAATTACGCGCTGATAACTCTCGTTTCCGAGTCCGTGTCTCGCATCACGTAGCAGTAGTAGTATGTCCGTTCCGCCCGTGAGTACAAATGACCTCTGGATCCCTCCAGACACGTTACTGCACATGCAATACACCTGTTACTCTACGCGTTGCGTAAGTTCCCTCGGTGGCGAGCCCGCGAGTCAAACTGACCGCAAGAATTCCGAATACTTTCACTCGTTTCAGCCGCTGGCACGGCACGAATGCCGAGAGACGCGAGACGGGCCCGAGAAAGTATCCCAATATGTGCAGCACGATCTGATAACCGCAGCTTGAGAGGCGGCGAAGACGCCCGGAGGAGACGGAGGTGGCGGAGGTGGCGGAGGAAAAAGGCGACAAAAATAAAATTCCCGACTTACGCGCCTGAGTCCGAATCGTTACGTACGGGTAAACATGTGCATTAACAAAATGCCAGACGCATTCCGCTTTTTTCTTCGTCAATCGAGCGGACAGGTGCGACGTTACGTCGTCGCGGAGGCGTCATTGTCCAAGTGTCATGCCTGGCAACGACTAGGGAACGAAGGTTGATGAGATCTCGGGCCCGTGGACCATCCTACTCGGGTGGTCCGAGATGCATTTAGGCAGAGTGAATTCCACTGACAACAATAGCGAGTGCAAGATGGACGGGAGATTTTGTTTAGATCGAGCGACGTATGAGAAAATAATTGCACGTTGGCCCCTCGTACGTTTCTAATACTGTGGCAAGTGTAAGCGACTCTAAAAGAAATGATTTTTACTTTGTTGGATAAACTTTTAATCTACCTGTATAAAATTTTTTTTTTACGCGCCTCTCGATTTTTTCGTTCAATTAATCGAATCAAAATCTGATGCTAACAATAAGTGATGATAAATTTATTATGCTATACAATATACGTTAGATATAAAAAGCATAAATAATCTCGGTATAAGCAAGAAATAATAGATAACTATAATTACGGTAATATATGTTAATAGCAATTCTGAAAACTGGATTAATATTTTAATCTCAAGATACGCCGCTTAGATAGTTGTAGCTTAGGATACACAAAATAAGCTGATACGTATGCGCGTGTGCGGCGCGATCGCATTCTACAGTTATGTACGCTATGCAAACCAACTCGATCACGCTAACTAATTCACTGATATTATCAATTTATGATCACGCGCGTGCGTGATTCGGTACAGGCGGGACCGTTTCGAGCGGGAACAAAAGCGAAAGCTGGCATTTGAAGCCAGACATATTATTCATATAATTATTTCGTGTGCTCATATCAAGGCTACCCGAAGCGTGAAGTGTTGAACAAGAATTTCTAACACCAACTTTGTAATAATAAAGTATCAGATAGTGATTCTCGCAATTAGTAGCGCACAATCGATACGTTAATATTTACCAGATACGTTAATATTTAAAATACCTATGGTAAAATATCTATCGGTAAGACCTTTAATATTATTTCAACAAATTGATCACTATCTGATTTATAAAATAATTTCTGTTAATTTCTAGTTTTGTCTCGACCTTGAATATCAAAATTCCAGGATAATCCGCCCCTCGAGGCCAGCGGGACGATGTGCTCTGCATATCTAGCCTATCATCTCTCAAATCTGCGGGAACCTTGGGGGATATCTCAGCAGACGTATCTATTTAAAATTGCAAACCGGTGGCCCCGCGCGATGGGATCTGTCGAAAAAGGCATAAAGCGACCAAAATGTGTCGCACAAAAGCCCCTAAAGAAGGTCAACCGGACTCAAAGGTCAAGCGGAGTCAACCGATGCGATTTGGTTTATGGCGCGCGCTCGTATCCCTCACCTCGCGTATTATTGTATTTTCGACGATGATTTACGATAGGAGCGACCGTGCATTTGTGTTTCCCTCTAATTTTTTTTTTCTTCCTTGCTCAGCAACGTACTGCGCTCGACAGCAATGCAGCGATGCGTCGCGGGACGTCATCAGCAACACCCCGGAATTTCCGGAGCCGACGGTCGTTTTCGCGTCATTCAAAAGGCCAGTATTTTTTATCGGATGTAAAGCAATAAACAATACCAAACAATAAATAATATCTAAACCGTGCCAAACCTAAGCCTGAGAGATATATATCTGATTTGCTTTGTTTTAATTTACAGAATGTAAAGCAATAGATAATATTCCAGGTAGCACATGATGGTTCATATGTTTTATAGGTTTTTTAAATGTATTTAAAATATTAGATACGTGTAGGAAATGTATAAAAAACCAACACGTGTTACTAAGGATGTCAAACCTAAAACGATATATGAATTTAATTTCCTCTGCTTTAAGCTTATTCTTGCCATTAATAATATTCCTGCCATTTAGTTGCTCTTTCCATGCTACAAAGTAAAGATACCGCTGAATAAAATATAGTTTGTTTTAAACTCATTGTATTTTAAATTGAGTTTTCTTCACGCTGACTTCCGTGTTCATTTTATTCTATGCTAAAGTTTTCAGTTCATTATCGTGGGCACTGACTTGTTTCGCAAAACGTTATTACCTTTATTTATGCGCTGAATTAATAATACGTCCCCATTTACACTTGGTATTTAATCATTTTCACTACTGCCGGAATTAAGAAAAGATATGTGCTGCTTATATTTTCTCCTAACGACATTATCTATACGGAAAGTTTTGCACGAGGGCATATATGACGTAACCCGTAAATCGTAAGATTAGAAATACGCAATGAGGCGTAAGGTTGTAAATCTCCCGCCAGTGGAAGAAAGTAACCCTCGTAAAAATCTATAATGAATCCCACACGTAACAGTGACCTATCGTTGCGCTTACTTTCGATGCGCCGAGTTCGATGCACTCGACTTCGCCCATCTCAATGGATGACGCTGAATTGCCGCTTACCGAAGGAAAAGAGGAAGGTTAAAAAAAATAAGTAAATTACTCTACAGAAAACGATTGCAAAAATTATTACATAACTGAACGCCGTTACATAAAAAATGAATGATGCCACCAAGTAATTTTCAGTAAATTGAGTTTAAAACACAAAGTTGCCAATCCAGGTTGCGTATCTCAAGTAATTTCAGCAATTTACATTATTTAAGATTATATCTTGATTTTTTGCTTATACATGATTATACATATATATATATATATGTTCATGTGTTACACAAATACTATAATATATAAAATATACGCGCGTATCTTTTTCACATTATATTCATAGTGCTCATAGTGTAAATATGATTCGTTCAATGAGATTCATGAGATTGAAGCGGACTATGTATCATCGATGATATAAAGTCTAATTTTATTGAGGCTAATGGAAGGGCACACGTTAACTTGAACGATTCAAGGATTTCTCGAACCGATTAAACCCTCGAGAAATATTGCCTCATCTTAATGTAAATCGCGATTAACGCAATTAAAAACTCGAGAACGCGTCGAGCAGGTTTAACGCGGTTATCGCGACCTAGCGAGAGGCGCATCGGAGCGCACGGGAGCGGAGTGCCTCTGACAGATGGCCACCAGAGATTTCCGCAAGAAAATAACGTTTACAAAAACGTTGACGAGAGATACAGCGTGAATATGGCGCGCGCTTTGGAGGCAGCGCGGCGATTCCTAGAGAGCGCGATGGTAATCGTTGAATCCTTACGAAAGCGACTCGTCACGATTTAAGTGGAACCATTCGCTACCTTTGCATATTAAACACGAGACACGCTTATACACGGGTACGTTAACTATGTTGTTCCACACGGGTCTATTAGGCCAGCCTTGTCAATGGGGATTAAAGATGAAAAGATAATACGATTTCGCATCTAATTTGAATTTTTACTCAAGAATCCTGACACATTTAAATTGCCCTGTGTGAAATAACCGCGCGACACATAATCGATGAATGCGCGTAATTACATTACACGTCGTCGTGGGTAATTTCGATACCGAGAATCGCGATAATACTCATATTGGAACAAGGAACACTTTGTCGAACAAGCCTGCGTACACGCACACTTCGCTCCAATCCGCCGTAACTTCATCCGCTTCTTTATCCCTTTTCAGATTCACGTCTGGTAGCAGCTTCTGCATTTAGCAGAAACCCTTCCACAACGCTTACTGCTACGCGATAAATCTAAATATACCAGAGAGTACGCGGGGACGATTACATTGGAACGTAAAAACCTGCTGAATTATGGTAAATTAATATTACACGTACCAGATCGTACATGACGTTTATATGGCCAGGGATGCACCGAGCGTGTGAAATAGCATTTACGATAGGTAAAAGCGAATCGACCGCTTTCACGTGCTTTGCAATTTATACGGGCGCTTATAGTTCAGCGAAATGAATGCGTCGCTATATCGATCTTTCTGTAATTCTACCTTTATTTCCAGTTTAACGTAGGACGCGTGATTTATTAAACATGAGTTTGAAGTCCTCACGAAAGTGTAACGCAGAAATAGATTGAGAGACAATTGTGTCAAAGACACTTGCAGGAGACTAACAACACGAAGACGAGACGGACGACAAATTCTCGGAAAGAAATCTCAAGCTGAAGATCAAAAGTCCCGTACTCAACTATAGGCAAAATTTAGAACGACAAGCGTGAACTTTGGTGCGCCTTTGGACAATTGCTTTAATCAACTCGTGTAAAATAAATCTTTCTAGAGGCAGAAGATGTGTCTACAAAGCGGTCTTGGGTCGTTTTGAAAATATGTAACTTTGCTTTTAATCTTATTTGGCAAATAAACCATTCTTTATATCAATTAAATATCTCTGCCTCATAATAATAATATTCTGTAATAAATAATATTCTGCAATAAATAATATTCTGATAATTATATAATGTTAATTGTTCCTAAAAATGAAGAAACATGTTTATCTAATTCGGGATGTCTCTAATATTCGCTATACATTCTCCTTGTGTTTCTCGAAGAGGCATAAAAACACACGATCACGCTCGTCTTGCAGACGTTATTATCAATTAACCATTATTGTCGCATATCACTACTACTAACGGAGCCTTAAATGCTTCGTAAGCATGTTCGAGGTTGCAAGAACGTTGAAATTACAACCGTTTCATCGCGGAAAAATATTTCACTTCCGAATCGTCATTTTCACGAAGACGTTGCGGTAAACGCGATAAATTGCCAATTCTGCAATATCACGAAAATTCAACCGTTATTCATCCATAATGATATTATTTTTTGTAATTGATTTCGTTATTAAAACAATGTACAAGTTGTCACGATGTGTCTTGTAATCTGAGATTCGTGTCATTTACACGTCAATTAACGTAACATTAATTAACATTTACACGAAACACATTGTTATAAAAAATCTTTATGGCCTAGTAGACACTTTAAAAGGATTATAAGCTGTGGAATAACCATGTTATATTCAGAAACAACACACAATCGCTGGCGATCGATTCGATTGCTGAAAACTGCTGGCACGAACGCCCCGATAATACTACATTGCTTTAATAACATTTGTCGACGCTGTCAATTATTACAATGTGATTTGTGCTAACAATTGTATTGTTAAGAGTAAATTGAAATAATTGTGTTACGTATATAATACTGTAATAATGGTTCATTATAATTAGAATAGTGAAAAGGGGATGCAAAGTTGTATTATTGTCGCTCTCTCGAGCGGGGCGTTTAAATAATAAAAAAAAAATAACGATAAATTAGTAGTAAATTAATAAACCCAACACGGTACCCTTTTTATTTCACGGAAATGCAATCGGATACAACTTACCTCTGCCGAACGCGAAGAAGACAGTGGCGAACCGAAGTCTTCCGGTCGTTTTACAAAATTCCTATGGTGCAGCGCGGAAAAACACCCCCACAGCTGCAGTACTGATGGTTCGTTCCTCTCGGAAAGGCACAGGTGTCATCGCACTGTCACGGCGCACGCAATTCACGATTGCCGCATAGGATACCGCGGTGTCTCTCTCTCCCTCTCTCTCTCTCTTTCTCTCTCTCTCTGTCTTTTTCTTTCTCTTTCCCTCTCTCTCTCTCTCTCTCTTTTTCTCTCCGTTTCTCTTTTCCCTCTTCTATTTTTCTTCTTGTCGTACGTGACGTATCGGTAATCGCGACTCGAGAAACAATCGGGAATTTCGGGGAGTGGATGGAACGTGAACCTCGATCGATGTCCGTGCGCAGACTGCCCGCACCATCGTCGCCGGTTGCCTCGCGTTCGTCATACTACGGTCCCTCGTTGCGTCTTTCTCCCGCGCGTGTTTCCGCTCTTTCGTTCTTACCCCCACCGCATGCTCTCACCTTCCGTCTCGCTTCCACATACGCGAAATTTCCTTTAAAATTAATTAATTAATAACACGTTGCATGAGGAAAAATTCACGTAACTTTACGTGTACTTAATGACTTAATGTGTATTTAATGCATATACGTTTATAGAAATTTAATAAACGTCGTACAGAAGAAGGGAAAACAGAAAAGAAATTGTAATGAAAAAATGTTTCATGTTATTTTTTCTGTTAAAAATTTAAAATTTTGTCAATGTTAATTTTAATAAATCATTTATCAAATTTGTTATGCTATTGATAATATAATATGGCCATATGGCAGGAAGAAGCCATTCAAGAAGGTTTAGGAGTAATTCATTTGCTATTGCCACACGGCAATAGCAGAGATAACTGTGGGTTAATTGCATTAAAATATAATAGCAATCGCACAGCTGACAGTAATTTAAGCTTCTTCACTTACCTTTTAAGCCGATGACACCTACAGACTTTTCGTAGGATGTCTTTTCTTTCATCATTTTCTTCCCTGGTATTCAGTTTACCATTCTCTTCATAAGTATCGTGAAGATTAAATAGCAATCCTTATATGATACTTATTTAATGATATTATTTATTATTTTTCTTGTATAACAATGTGACAAAAATTTTGCCGATTTCTAAGTCGTCAAAAAAATGCAGGTACAGCATGAAATGCAAATATGCTGCACATCAATTTTGAATTAATTCTGTAAATAAGAAGTTAAATTTTACCTCTCCCTCTCTCCGCCATTTATTCATTTATTTACTGTAAAGTTTTTTTATCTGCTTAGTGTATTATTAAAGTATTAATTATGTATCGTACTCATAATTTAAATACATTGTCTAATAAATTGTACATTGTACAGTCAACAGTTTATGCACTGAAAAACATCTAATAATATACAAAACACGTTTAATAAATAATATATACAAGATAATTACGGCCAAAATTTTCATTTTTAGCGAAATTAAACGCTCTACCGTTATGGACACGCTTGAAGTCAGTAATAAATTCATATTAAAGTCAGATAATGAATCCACATAAAGAATCATTTCGTCAGCGCTCGTGTCTCTCTTTTACTGGAAATTGTATAATTACTAATAATTGAGTCGGACGTTTTAAGTAATAGTACGTAAAATGCTTTCATAATCGAGAAATTCATTTAAACAACACGGTAAATTCTGTGCCACTTGGGACGCTCGAGAGGTCTAAGTCCGCCGAAGTCCGTTGTCGGATACGAGACGTCATTAAGATTCCGTGCGTCGGTTTCAAAACCAACTGGCATTTGTTCTCTGTAAGTGTGAGACAGAAAAAAGGGTACCACACCCGAGGCTGGCGTTTTCCTTACGCAGACACGGCGATAAACTCTGTCCACATCCGAAAAACTAACTAACCGTTCTTTAACGCGCCATTATTCGCGCTGTTCCAGCGTCGATATTAATAGAATAATTAACGCTATTATGAAACGAACGTTGATAATATATTTAGGAACAGTGTAATAATTAGCGTAATATGAGGCAACTTCCCGTTCAGCAAGAGAAAGACCGCAGAACCTCTGTTGCTGAGATATTTTATCGCAAGAGATTTTATCGAAGAGAGAACACAGTATATATAATAAATACATTGCGTAATTGCTTGCGAGATTTCGGCCAAGTTTTTATAGAAGAACACAAGTCCTTCGGTAAATAAAAGAAAGATAAACTCTCTATTACTTTTATTACTTAAAAAAATGTTAAATCAAACCGCACTTACGATAAAGAATAAAATAATTTCGGGAATAATCCGAGAAATTGAAAGACGCGGACGAACAACTCCTGCGATCAATGTAAAAACAAATGAAACGAATTAAGGACAAATAGCCGGCGAAATTATGAGGGGTTTGTATTTTGCTGCCATCGCGATTACGTTTCGCTCGAGAATGACGAACGTCGCGTTTGAAAGCGGCCACGACTAAGGATCGGAAAGCCTCCGCGCTATTCTATATGAGAATCTTAGCTCGTTTAAGGTAAGTAACTGCCACGCAAAAACTGGACATTCCGCTGGTGTTTGTCCTTTTTTCATTCCACCCGTGTGTTTTTCCCCTTCCCACTTTTCATCGCTTCGCTCGAAGAGCGATGGTGACACTTCAGCATCCGCTAGATGCACGATGTGTATAATCCCCCGATGTAATCATTTAAAAATATGTGTGTACACGTTCGTAAAGCTGTTCAGAGATAATTATCGCATCGCGAGTGCACGCGAAGTGCAATTCAAAATGCAACGACCGAAAGATACATTGAAATAAGGTAGACACTTCAGGTCTGTGTGTTTCGAACTTGAAAACACTTAAGTATTCCGATCAAATGAACTGAAAGGAATTTATATAGTCCTGTGTGAAATTTAATATCTTTTAAATTTTTACGAAATAAGAAATCACATAAATTTAAATTTTAACGTCTCACGCCATCATTGTACTTTAATTCCAGAATTCCGGAATGTACTCTAATAATTATAATATTGAGATTGTTAGCTAATTACAATTTTTTTCAACAATCTCGAATTAAAATTATAACAATTATTAAATAAATCTTTACTATTCTTTGTTTGTGGAAATCTAATTTGAGAAATTGTGTTATTTAAAATTGTATTACACTTTTTAACTTTTATATGTTTCATATAATTATACATGAAAATGTCTAAAATTAAAAAAAATTTGCGATCAGATATGAGATAGAGTTGAAGAAAAAATATACATAATAATTGCCTATGAGATCACAAAGTATACATATACATGTATGTATATATTATTGAAAATTATAACTCTGAGAAATATATATTTTACTAATAATTATAAAGAATCCTGGTGAAAATTACAGAGTACCGACATTATATTAATCGATTGTTCTTGATCATCCAATATAAATATTTAAAATTTAGTACATTAATCTACAGCGTAACATTAATTTTACAATTTATGGAAATGCAATACATACAATTATGTTTTTCACAAAATTATATTTGAATAGTTATCAACCATGCTAATTTGGCTTTCTTCCTTCCTTTCTTTATTCGCAGTATCCGCGAGAGGGCGTTAGCGTACGGTGGAATTTTTCGAGCTATGCAAATTGTAAAACTATCGCTTTTATGATATTAAATTGAATGAAATGTAGGACGTGCACGTTTTCATTTTGTTTCAATTAAAACCACACGAATATCTAAAGTCTTTTGCCACACATATAATTGAAATAAAAATAATAATTAAACACTCACCGATACGATGCGCAACAGCGGAGTTGTAATTACACGTTGATCTGTAAGACAGAAATGTATCAAAATTAAAATCGCGTTAAAAACAATTGGCGTTTCAAAAGAATAATTATCGCGCGTATCATTTTTTCTTTATCTTCCAAAAACTTAATAGAAATATTACTCGAAACACATTATTTATTGTTAGATTTAAATTCTTACATAAGCATCTGACGTGAATATTTAATTGTTATATAAATAATTTAACTAATTATAACTTTTAAGCGCAACAAAGCGTTACATACATCAAACACTTCAATTATATTTTATTACATACATATTTAAACTCGAGATAATATTAAATTCTATTATATTATATAATATTGCAGAACGCGTTATGCGATTGGATTCCCGCGAAAACGACTAATTAGACGAATAATAAATAAATAATGAATTACTCACTCCTCGGTTGCCCCGCCGTTGCTCGACGCCTCTCCGGGCCTCCTCTCCTCTCTCATTCCACTCCATGGCTGCTGCTTCACGGCACTTTCTCGTAATTAACACTCTCGCGAGGTTAATTGAGATCGCGCACTCACCAGAGTTCAATGCATCTCACATAGCATTCTGCATGACGCTCTCGGTGTTAATCGCACACGTTTCGTCACGTTACGACGGAGGAGCAACGGCAGGGAAGTTACAACCGCGCGAAGCGACGCACAGTGGTTCGGATTCAGATCTAGGCGGCCAAAATTAAATTTAAAAAATTTCTAAACTTTGTTGTGTAAATAAGCAAATTCGTTTCTAGAATTGTTAAATTATTCACTTCTAATGTT
>VBVR01002119.1:0-24833 GCA_011638315.1 Tetramorium parvispinum
CTATATAAATATATATATAATATATATTATAATTATATGTAATATATATTATATTTAATTATTTATACATTATAATGTATATTATGTTATACGTAATGTATATATTATAATATAGATAGAATTTTTCAGTTATTAATTTATATAATGTAATATCTTGTAGAACAAGAGAGAAAGACAGATATTTTTTTCTACGTTACTTGATAAAGTATCATATTTCTCGTTCTACTACTAATTCGCTTTTTTTTTATGTTAGCAGTAAGTAATCTACGATTGATATTATTTATAAAAGTATTATTTATGTTATTAAGTTATTACTCTTGATATTTGCTTTCAATCATTTTAATATCTACTAGATCCTTTGCCTGAGATCCATATACTGTGTATATCAGAGTGATGTGTTACAGAATGTCACATAATAGTAAGCATCATTTGACAGGCCGGACTTCGCTGGGCATTAAAAACCGGTTACCTAGCTAATATCACAATACAATTTCAAACACTCACTGTTATAATTGCGATTATATTACGAATTCAAATGGTGTGCAAACATTCCGAAGCACGGAGACAACAGAGAATAGAGAAAATAAGAAAAGTAAAAAAAAAGAAGAAAGAAAGAGAAAGCAAAAGATAAACGAAACGATGATATCGATCGAACGAGCACACTTACAGCTAATAGAAGAAAACTCGCAAAGAACTTTGCATAGTATTTTTTGGGTCTAACGATGCAATTTATCTTATATTAAATGAAAAAGGGGTATTGGACGACATACAACGTGTCGTGAAAAGTATCTCTTAGTGATGAAATACGAAACAGTACTTGCCATTTTTCCAAAAGAACTCGATGAGTAGGTACAGCAAGCTCACTGGAAAAAAAAAGTATCTTTTGTCTGCGATAATAAGTTTTAACTTTATCCTACTGCGATTTAGCATTTGTATCATGCGTTGTTACGACTATTATTGCTATTACGATAACTACTACCGCTATTATTACCAATATCAATACCACCACGACTACTATTACTACTATTACTACTACTATTACTACTGTCCTACTACGATTACTATTATTATCACCGTTAATCTACAACTTTGGACACATGTGCATTGTCTCGAGGATAATTTATGTTCAAAAGAGATATATATTGGTTTCCTGCGTCGCACATTACATTGTGCGTCGCTTTTCTTGGTCATAAAAAGATCATTATCTTTTAGCGCATTTAATTATATGTTGTATATATGTAAATTATTATGTAATTTGTATGCGCGCCACAAAAAAAAAGATAACTCGTGTATTCGATCGCTAGCTGTTACTAATATAGATGTAGCTGTAAGAAATATTATTTTGATGGAAGGTGGTAGAAGAGGTTTCTCTTTTAAACGATGGACATCTTCCTCTCTTTTTGTTCGTAGTATTACGAAACGTATTTCGTAATTACAATTTGATTTATATTTTTATTTATTCAGTAATTCAAAATGAAAAATTTAATTCTAGTCATCAAAGGCAACATTTTCATACATTCGATGAAATTTGTGTTATTATTTGCATTATTATTTGAAATTGTGGCTATAATCAGTATTAATATTGTAGAATTAATATCTAAATTGGAAGAGATTGATAGTATTAAAATGCTTCGAGAAAATATTTTTTAAGAAAGTACTTGTTTAAAAAATATTTCTAATGGACTGTTGTTTTTAAGATTATGCGTTTGTTTTTAATATGTTTCTAATATATTTTCTAGATATATTTTCAATTTATATATATATATATTTTATAGTTTAAGAAATCAAGCCCAGTGTGCAAGAATATGGTGGTACTTAATATTTTTTATCATTATCTCATCATTATTATTATTATTATTTTATGATTAAAAGTCCTATTATTAATTCTGAAAATGAAATTTTAATCCTCTAATATATGAGATTGGTATAAATTCTTAGATAGAATTTTATGCATGAGTATGATAGTGTAATAATATTGTTTCTAAAATAAGGCTATTGACCTATTGAGAAAAAGAAAGATTAAAAGGAACTCTATCAAAATGGTGGTAATATTACAAATACAATGATAAGAAATGAAAATACATCGTGATGTCTTCGTTCGAATGAGAAACCACATTTTTTAACGCAATATAATCCTACACAATTTTTTATCTAAATTCTGTTCTCGATCGTCATGTCGATCCTTTACGAGTGTACTTTTTCAAAAATATATAAGCTTAAGAGATAGAATTAGATTTTAGTACGCTCGAGAGGCAAAAATGCGAAATTTTCGATGTAAATAGCGGCAATTTTTCCAATATGACTGTATCGAGGAATATTTCGCTTCTAAAGTAGTCACACGCTAATATTTAAGTATGATATTTATTCGAATCATGGCGTATCCGAAGTAAGTTATTCTCTAAGTAAACGCGTAGGTCAATAGCGTTTTGTGCTAACCCACGTATAATTATATAATGGCAATCGCATTGCAAAAGTATACATACGACTGATTTTCGATGAGTGCGAGTGTGAGTGCGCGGTATGTACTGAATTAAGGCGTATAAGAAAAATGAAAGAGGAAAGAAGAAGTGAAGTACAGTAACTTGTACTTGGCGGAATTTCTGAACAGATAATTGATGAGAAAATTCGTATCGACTTCTCTTTGCCACGCGTGAAAGAAAAAAAAAATATCGCGTATGCGAGAAACGATCTACCGAAGTTCTCGATAGAAACTCCAAGATCATATTCGAGAAAAATTGAATTTATTATAGATTTATAGAAGAATCACTTTTTCGTGTTTGTTTTAGGTCTTTTTGAAATTTAATGAGATAAGATTTCTCGATTTTTAATATTTAACAATTCACACAATTAAGTTTTAAATGAAATAATATTGAAATAATATTGAAATAATATTTTGATCACATTTGACATTCTTTTATTATATAATATATCCAATAGATATCCTTTTTATTGCAATCCAATTCAGTGATAATATTTGTAGAATAAAAATTTAATAGTTGAGAAATAAACGTGCTTTTGCTAGTTTCTATCGGGGCATTCGTTAGATATAGCAATTTTGTAGCGACGAAACTGATAGAATTTAAAAAAAATCGATGAAGTGCTCTTTTTAGGCCGTATGGGTTCTACGAAAGTGACTTATTATTGGCTTAATGTAAACGCGACGGAAGTTGGCGGAAGAAAGTGCAAATTCTCCGATTTACGCTTTAAGATATAGATCTTGTTCTTGTTTTCAACAAGCAATTATCTGGACAGAATGAGCTCTGCATCAAAAAAAGAACTCGAATTCATAATGCGACATTTACCGAGAGATGTATATTTTACTTTCGGCTAAAGTTCCCGCTAAATATTTTCTTCATAAGGATTTGATACGCCACGATAATTTATTTATGATAACTATGCAACACTGCGTTATATTTAACTAGCAGTCGGTGATGGGCGCAAAGTGATTTGACAGTATTTGGATACATGTGCAGACGTTATGAATTTGAATCGGTTTCTGTTATGGAACAATTTACAAATTTTTTTACAAATGTAACTACTACTGTCGTAAAAAAACCGAGAGAATATATTGAGACAATGTGTGACTTTTTTTACTTCGAATATAATATGATAAATAATTTTGATCAATTTTTTACATATTGATTACATAAATGTGCCGACGACAAAATAACCTTCAGATATAATCTTTATATTTTTCTATGATAAATCCTTTTAATCATTTTTCTTTTATTCTACATGTCAGATACGATTTTGTTAGAAGTGCTTAGAAATAGTTACGTGTTACAAAAACTGCATTCGCGCATGTATCCGAGGCCCAACACTACAAGTAGCTTAAGCATCGTTGAGCTTGCATACGCTTGCAATTTACTGCACATACGCTGCACTTAATTTATCGGAGATTATCCGGAGCAAGACTTGAACCTTTGTGCATAGATATGTGCTGCGAGTGCGATTTAAAAATTTTTTTTCGCAATTATTGCAGAATGCAACAAAGGAAATAACTTGTGACTGTTGTGATTACTGAACGAATGGTGAAGTACAGAGGCTATCTCCATTTCGTTGTAACTTTTATATCATTTTTTAAGTTCTAACATTATGTTACGATGAGATCGTGGAGAAAAAATTTTAAGTGAAGATATTCGGAAGATATTCGGTTAGTGCAGAATGTGATACTTGCGAAGATGAATAGTATTATACGTTGCCGTCCATTTTTTTATATGATAGTGATTTATTTTGACCTTTATTAACGTTAATTATTCACGAAATATTCCAACGTATACGTAAGATCCCACAATTTGTGATCGAAATTTTAATGACATATTCCTAAGCAAATAATAAGACGAAAATCCTAATACGTAAATGTGAAGGCTATACTACTTTTCAAATTTATTATTTTTTTCTTATTTCTTGTTTAGGAATATGTTAAAATAAAAAAATTAAGGTTAAAATTTCGATCACGAATTGTAGGACATTCTGTATACCAAACCAACAACACGATCCATTGTTAATTTCAATTTTTAGATCTTCTATTTAATTCTTCTAAAAAAGATGATTATTATGTATAGTGTAAATTGGAAAATTTTAATTATGAGATATACAATTTTTTTACTGAAATATGAATCAATAGAAAAAAAACAATTAAATTCTAAATTTAAAAAATTTCAAAATACTTGAATCGAGCATTTAAAAAAAGTGCGTACTGATTGCATGATGACACTAACTTACAATTAGTTAGTGACAACCATGTCTCAAGCTCACGCTCGATTATTCGCGATAGAAGACGGTTTTGTTTTATTATTTTAAAATTTTATTCCAAAAAAAAAGAAGAAATGCACAAATGGTGGCCTGAAAGAAAGCTTGCGAAGGATCGCGCGGCACTGTCGAGTCGCATCACGTATAAACCCTATACATGTATACAACGTACGTTAATTTCGCTAGCGACAGGTGCATCAAGTAGCCATAGATTTGTAATCAAGTGTGCTTTCCACCTCACCCCCACGTTTTTGCGGCACGCAAAACAACACGCGAGTCCCACTGTTCAATCGCAATGTCGACGGCACGATATGACGGGGCCGTCCTCATCGTACTCGATCGACGTGGGTCTCTCGCAAAGTTCTCGCAAAATACGATACTAAATATAATCCTATCATAATAGCGATGTTCCTATCTTACGTTCATGTATTTTGTACGTGTTTCGATCGCGAGGAAAAAAAAACAGAAAATTATCCCGCGAATCTTCTCGGCTACGAAAAAAATTACGCTCTCGTTGAATAATCACGAGGCTTTCCGTCTGGCTTAGCGCAATATCCCGTCGTAGCGACTCGTTCTGTACCCGAAATTTTGTCAAAGGATACATTTGAATAAAGTAATTCACATTTGTACGGAATATCTATCTTGCGTTATTTTTATGAGATTGCGCAAAAAAAAATGAAGTCCGTTACACTGAATCAACCTTGAACCATATACCCTGCTTTACACAGTATACATTTCCATTCATATTCTAAACACAGAGCATATACATATTTTTGAACACAAACAAATATATATTGTTAAAATATTTGTCGGAGTATTCGCCGACATAAATGGACACACAGGTTCGAAATAGTACAACTATTAAGACGCAACAACGACGATGTCCGGAGAGAATAAATGTTCTAGGGCACCCTAACTCCGAAGCTTCCAAGCATCACCTCAAGATATTGCGATATCATAATTGTCTGACGATCGGGGATTAGGATAGACCGTGAGTCCTCGATCTTAGCAGTGATCGGCGAGAACAGAGAGAAGATGTTGAGGGAGAGGAGAGAGAAAGAGAGAGAGGAAAAAAAAAGAGAAAGAGAGAAAGAAAAAGATGAATAGAGGAGGCGGAGGGTGATTGTTGGCAGACGGCGAACATGGATGGACGGAGGAACTAATCTAGATTGGTCGGCTGGTGTGTTGCAGTCGCCGGTTTCAATACGGAGGCAGCGGGACCACCAGCGTCATCGGCATCGATAACGATATCGAGTGTTACCGGTGCCATGGAGCCGGTCTGCACCTGGGATACGCCGCGACCTTGTCCGCGCTGCGGCCGCTTCTACAGCAACAACAGTAATCTACGGAGACACCTCAGATCGGCCCACGCGACCGCCCCCGACCTCCTCGAGCTGACGTCGCTGCAACGAAAGAGCCTGGTGTTGCCGCCGCATTTGGTTCCCGACATTTCCTCTTCCTTCGTCGGTGGACCGTAGCAGTTATCGAATTGCCGACAGATTAATCAGGTCGGGCCGTTGCCGATAACGATGGTCCCCGCCAGGAGATCTTGTTGCGACGATATTTTTAAATCGTTAACGTTAAACGGACCTAGTCAGCTGATGAATTTCTTCAACGCTGAAGACGGATCGTCAGTGCATTATTAATGGACATCGGCGTATTATATAACTATCAATATATAGCTACGTTCTTAATGTGAAATTAATGTTGATAGAGAATTAATAGGAAGGACTGTTTTTCCTTAGTTGAATTTACAAAGACGAACAATGGAGCTGTTGCAAGATTTTCTTTTAGGAAGCTACATGTGTGGACTCTATGAAAATTCAGTCACTGATGGAAAGATTGTGGTGTTTTATTTTGATTCCTACCTTTTTATATTTGTTTTTAATCGACGCAATGATTGATTTATCGTTTAGGAGATTGTTGCAGTGACAATTGATATTTAGTAGCAAACGACAATACCTTATGAACGTGTTGTTTTAATAGTTTAGTGATTTAGAAAGTAATTTTATTTGCAGAGGCATTCCTGTGACTTTTTTTGAAGTATCATATAATCGTCAAGTTATTTTTACACGGAGAGAATTTTTCGTTATATTTTACCGTAAAATTCACTACAAATTTTAACATGTTTGGTGAGTGGGAAAACTAGACAACTAAATAAAAAGAAAAAAAACCTACTAAATATTACCGAAAATGATAGGAATTTGTGAAATATACAACAGAAATTTTATAAATTACATAACAAAAATGATCAAGCAGATTGTAATATTAATCAAATAGATTTTATATTTTATTGATATGATATGAATAAATCAAAGAGGATTTATAAAAATCTTCGAAATATTAGTTATTCCACGATTACCATGATTTTTAGGCTAAATTTTTAGAGAAAATTCTCTCCGTGTATGTTTTTGGAAATATACGAATATTTGAAGTATTACGCTGAGTTTGATAAATTAAATGGATACATTGTCATTTTTTACATAAAAGAAATAAAGAGATCCTGTTGGTGAACAGCATGCGCGTGTTCGGTTTTTGAGAGATTTTATTTTAGCATTCTCTGCATATCAACATTCTCTACATTCTTTGTTAAACCAAACTCTAATTAGAGCAATGTTTCTTTTCTACAAAACAGCAATCATCGAGTTTGACGTAACAGGTGAAGTCGCCCGGGATTTTTCCCACCGGGGGGGGTTTATACGTCGCTCGAAAATCACGAAATTAAACGCATGTCCTTTTGCAATTGATGATTGCAGCGCGAAGAGTACGTCGCGGTAGGCCGCGGCTCGGAACCAGACAACCCAAACACCCATCGCCGTCCGTTCACAGAAACTCACCCTCCAGGAGCGACTGGCTACCCTTGGACATGAGAACCACTCCGCCAGCGGCGATACCTGCCTTCCGTGGATTTGAGGAGTCTTCGTCGGATGGTGTGGTCAGTATCGTTAGTTTCATGTAATTCCCAGTAAACACCAAACACTAACATTATACACCATCATCAATATTATAATTTCTCACTCAATACAAACACATGCTGTATGTACATAACAGTTATATCGTTGCATAACTGTACTGCGTTACGCGTTTCATCTTTTTAACCCGTTGTGGTCACCAGGGGCCCATAGGACCCCACGCTAAGTTTGCGATTACATATCTCTAAACGTAAAAAAAGATTATTGAATCATAAACAGAAGACTCTCAGATATGTGTAATTAAATGTTTGAGACGAAACTTCGAATAGCTGGCAAATGGCGACTGGTTTTTTACGTGGAGGTCGAATGGACCCCGTGTGACCGTTATGAAATTTTTTGGAGGTGTGACCACAACGGGTTAAAGCATTCCTAGTTTAAATACGTTTGCCTATATTTTATTTTTTTATATTTTAGAAATGCAAATACTCCCCCCCCCCCCTCCGCGATAGTAGTGTTACATTGCGATGACTTTACAAAATGTTAATGTATAGCTCTTCTCACGTTTCCTGTAGGTCCACCTGGGTGAAGGTATAGCTGTATGCGAGGAACAACTAAGGGCCGTCAAGTGGAGTGACTATCGCAAATTGACGCGTGGATTAGCCGCGATATTGTTCAGCCCGACGGAACTGGCGACGTGCTCCGTCACTGGTCAACGTTGGAGCCGTGCCGGCACGGCTACCGAACGTCCGGTGAAACCTGCCCTTGACAAGGCTAAGGTTCAAGCTATTATATGTAAGTACGCGATGAGAGATAAGAAAAGATATGTATGTCGAAAAACATATTAGAATTAACGAGAGTTTTTCTGGAGCGCATCAACACGGGCAGTTTTATAAATTTTTTCTAATAAAATTTCCAATTAACTGTTAAACTCGTAGTGTCAAATTATACTCAATTTGAGTTATTTTTAACTAGATCTTCTATAGGTCGGCACTCCTACTCAATATTTCATTAATTTTGACTAAAAGGAAGATAAAATTTTAACTAACATGGAAGTTAAATTAACAACAATAAATAATTAACAACATATCGTGCTTACTCAATATGTCGCTAATTTTATCTCACTGTTTTAGTCAAATTAACCGAATATTGAGTAGGAGCGGTGGCAACTCATAGGAGTTTACAGTAAACAGTCACATTGCATTAATTATAATTTTCTACTCAACTATTATGTTATATAACATTTGTATTTTTGGAAAATTATAATATTGCAATGTTCTATTACAGTTTACTTGATTTCTTTCTTAACTTGGTTTACATTTTCACTGTTACAGCTTATGTAACGTCGAGGTTTCCGTCAGTAGATGTTAGCAGCGTGAAACAAGTTTTGGCATACAAGTGCAAAGAAAACTCCACCGCCCTCAAGATGAAGTCTATACGATACATATGGTAAGTCTTCGGCGGTGCTTTCGCATCAGTGCTCGCACAAACTTTTTCTACATGGCCATGTGCGGAAAATTAAAGGTCCCGTCTTCGTATTCCTTTCGTATCTAATTGCAGCGATAGACAGGATACGGACACATCACCGCGGGGTGAGTCCGAGGACAAGTGAGAGGGGGTCCAGGGTGCGTGCAGGGTGCAGCCCGCCCCTCAGTTTCGTCGCGTCCTCCCGCACCCTCCATCCAATACGGTCCACTCGTCGCAGCGCTCCCGGGTCCAGCGAGGCCATGGTGATTATCGTAACAATAATAGTAACAAGCGGTTCGTCGACGAACGCTCACGACGCAACCACGAGGAAGGACACAGATGCGACTCGTCTCCCACGTCATCCACGCAGGCAGGTCTCGAAAAGTTGATGCCTCTACACACGCTTCACGGCGTATTTCATTCCACCTTACGAACGGCGACGGCCTCGTATATTTAATTTGGCTGATTTAACAGCCAGTTGCATCGATCGAGATCTAATCCTAAAAGGGTAGGACGAAAGAGGAGCGGAAATATTACAGATCGTTTCGATATACGGTCTAAACGCGATATTACAGGATATTCAACGTTCATTAACTTTCTTTATCTCTTTTTTTTGTCGTGACAATTTCCAGATTTTCATGGTAGGAACGATCGACTTTTTCTCGTGCGTTCTATAAGGAAAGAGATTAAAATGCTTACAAATATAAAAGGTACACCAGAAACGTGGTTTGCGAAGCACAAGCACGGTAGATGAATACATTGAATAGAATGTATAACAAGCTCGTGTAAAATAATAGAAACATGTTGTTTTAAGGATGGAAAAAAATTACGAAGGGTGGAAGTGATTGCTTGGTTATAATGCAGCAAGATTAGTCATGTTGTGTGGGATCTTAAAATGGATCGGTACTCCGAGTATACACATAATTTTTGGAAGCTGCTAGTTGCTTCGTAGTGATTCAAATTATTCATATTTACAAACCACAGCTAACAGCTTCGAAAAATTTAATATACGTCGAGTAAAATAAAAAAGAAACGTCATCGAGATCGGATTTACATTCGGATGTACATTCGAATGTCCGTATTGTAAATTTGCCGGGACAAAGCAATTTGTGAACTTTTTTTTTCAATTTCCATTTTCATTTTAATGACAACATAGCGTGCTATACTTTTTATTTATTTTTTTCACTTTTAATGTGATCACTTGAAAAATATAAATAGTGAAGGAATAGCGCAGAAAAGGAATAACGTTCATTTTATGAAGAGTCATCTAGTTTACAATACGGACATTTGATTGTAAATGAAAAATTAAAAAAAAAAGTTAATGAGATGTGACGGAAGATTATTAGCTTGACTGTGTTCTTGCTTGAAAAAAAATTGTCCCTTCATGTTTGCGCAGTTCTCTTGTTAAGAGGTAAGTATATCTAGCGCGTATTACATTTCTTTTCTGCAAGTATCTGCGAAGTACTTCGTGCGACACTAAAAAGTAGAAGGGGGACGATTCTGCGCAAGAATATATATGTATATTAGAAGGGTTTATTTGGTTTTGGCTGTGAGCTGCGACCACATGCGAAGGGGGAAATCCGTGTGGCTCTAATGAAAGAGAACGCACCCTTCACTCGCAGAGTGAAGGCGGGTGATAAATAGTGAGAAGGCAATATTATAAAGAAAAAAAAAGAATAAGAAATGTTATTAAAAAATAGCATGGTCGGACGGACCAGTCCGATCCTACCGGGATACAAGGGTAGACTTTCACATAGAGTATGCCTAATATATGAAATATATAGTATAAATGTATAAATACAAAAAATAATATAAATATATTATTATAAATATTATAGTAATATATATATTACTATATATTTAATATATATATTATTAACGAAATAGATGAACTTATATATTATTTGTTGGGAGAGCATATTACATATATTACACATATTTAATATATTTAGGATATTTATTTGTTGATTTGGTGATATATATATATATATATAAAATATATGATTTTTATAAAGATGGCGCGCGCGCGGCATGGAGAGGCCGGCCTATAAAAGCGTTTCGAACATAAAGAAAGAAAAAAAAAGAATCACAGCGAAGAAAATGGGTATACGCATATTTTAATGTTGATATGTTTATGACGTAATTGAAGTGTTCTCGCACGATTGCAGCTTTCGTATCGTTCTCATCGTTACACGTAGATCGAAACAGTTCGATAACAAGCGCGATCGTGCAAAATCGTCTTCTAACAGAGGTTTCAACGATTCTTTCTCACGTAGAACGTCGGAACGATTATATGCGATTACGATTTACCGAATTACGAAATTAACCGACTGATTAAGCCCGGTTCAGATTGTCTGCTTTTGTCATTAACAGCAAAAGCAGGAGAATTCGCTTTTAAAGTAACCGCATGAAAAGCAACAGCAACGAGAAAGAAAGATAATGAATAATTAAGTTAAAAGCTAATTTGCTGTTTTAGCGCGATCGAATTGATTAATGGGCGATATTAAAATTTTCATTATCAAAAGAGGTTCAACGTAGGACGGTACTGTGATTTGTTACTGCTTGTTTAACGATAACTAATCGAACAGCCTAAGATAAGAGCAATCCTTTTATCGCTGGCCTAATGTTACTTATAATCTTAAGAGGTCCAATCAATAATGCTTTCTTCTTTACCGTTAGGTCTATTAGGGAAATTATATTTTGTTTATATGACTTAGCTTCTTTTTTCTTATTTAATCGTACACGGGTTAGAACGTGGAAAGAATATTTAATTTAAAGTAATTGATGTATTTTAATTTAGATGAGAGAGAAGAAATGTGTCATTCGGGGTGAAGCGGGCGAGAAACACTGAATCGGCCTTAATTACGATACTCACTACAGCCTGTTGCAGAAATGCGCTCGAAGTGACGACGCGTGTGTATACATTTAAACGTATGTTCATGTATGTACGTCGCATAACACGCATACATCTTTTCCTATATCCACATATACACAGTCGTGCAGCAAACTCCCGGGTTTGCGAATATACGCATCGACGAAACATTGGAATGAATAAACTTCTTTCATCTTGTTCGTTTTTTTACGTGAATTATAAAAATGAAAATTTTTTCGCGCGAGAGAAAAAAAATTTCTGACAATTTTCGCAGCAAAGGGCCTTTTGACTTGTGAGTTGATTACGAAATGAAATGTATTTACTTCTCAAACTAATGATTGTTAGGAATGCATTTTGTTGATTAATAGCTGGAAACCAATAGAGAATTCTTTAAAGAAATGTTATATTGATTCCTGTTATTGTTATGGACACCGCCTCGATAACGAGAAACGTAAATAACGTCACGATTAAAGTAAATAACGAAACAATAGGAATGTGGAGAAAGATACGGATCCGCGTTGCCCTAATTATCATATTTTATTTCATACAGTTTAATGAAGTTTTATATCATCACTTCAGCGATGCTGTTCACTCCATAGCAATACGTTTCGTTTCGCTAATTAGAACTTTTATCTTTTTTGCAGGTTTTTTTTTTTATGAAACGCAATTTTCTCTTGTCGATTTCGCGATCAATGATATCGCGAGTTTATATCTCTTCGTACTACGTACCGAGGCATGCGAAGGATACAATAGGGATACATTGTAGCGTTTTGACTCTTCGGTCATTCACGTAGTCACCCCAGAGTAGACAAACGAGCTTGTAAATAATCACCGAATGTTATACGATTATAAAATAACGAAATAATTACGATGTTGAAACGCCGCGGAGAGGGTATTTCTCCCGCGAAGGGAAGAACTCTTCGTGTTACCAAGCGCCTACGACTATACGATTAGCGTGTTTGTTGCTCTGAACAGAGAATGGACCTCGCGTGCAAATCGTCGAAGTTAGAATGTCTTGCGGTCTTAATTTTCGGGACGGGGTCAAAGTTAAGCGAGACGAACTCGCGCGAGACGCGGAACCTTGGCCAAAAGACAGCGGAGCATCTTCGGTAAATCGGTAAAAAGGAAGATAGTGCCAACGCGAGGCGTACGAAATTTTCAGAGTCCACTTCTCTTTTCGGATCACGAGAGAGTAGCGTGTGCATATTTACCCGTGTACTAAGCATACCGTAAACAAAAAGTTATTTCCAACGAAAAATATATTAAAGGAGCGGGTTCGCATTGCAACATTTACGCATATAGATAGCTCGCGGAGTAGGTTTAAAAACAAAAAAGGGTATCGAACGAAATGGAGTTAAATGTGCGAGAGAGAATGAGCGTGAGCGAGAGAGAGAGAGAGAGAGAGACGCGAAAATGAAAGAAGGGAAGAAGGAGAGATAGAGGGTTGACTGGACAAGTAACATACTCCATGCCTTATAATAATAGGTAATAAAATACGCGTAAGCACATAAATAGATCTATTTAACTAGCGAGTTAAGAGTTAGAGAGACCGTATTGTTCTGGCGCACCTGGCGATGGGAATTGTCTTTAAGATCTTTAGAACGACGAAAAACGTAAGACAAATTTTTATTCGTCACAACGGCGTACGCAGATAAAAAGCTGAGCTTCGTGAGATTAATGAATTTCTGAGCGGCGTCTCTCTCGAATTTCCACCGCTACGTGCGCGTCTTTGTAAATGACAAAGTGAACGTTAATCGAAATATTTGGGCGAACAAAGGTGCACGATGATCGAAACGAACGGGCTCCTTACAGACTATATCTCCATCTACATCTTGCGAATTCATTACACTTTCATGTATGCTAATTGCGGGCGATATCGAGCGGTGCATTTTTAAACGAGCGAAATAGTAATTTGAGAACGAGAAAATGAACAAAAGCCAAGGATAATTGAGAATAAAAATGTCGAAAATTGGCACTCGTTTCATTTGTCGTGCGCTTTCGTTTCTTTCAATTGTAGTGAGTAGTGAGCATCCCTAAGCGTAGTAGGGAAAGTGATGCCGCTAAGTCGAACGATGCTGCGTGATTTGGGTCTAAGTTTTTAATCGCTTTCTACGGGCCGAGACGAAATATTGCGGAGAGGGCGGAGACCTCGAGTTAGACTGCATATCATAGTTTGTGGCTTTGTATGCTTTAGATCATTCTCTTTCTTTTGCAGTCCCGTTTTATTTCGAATCACCAAATTGTCCGTCAGTCATTTGCATTTGGATATTCGCGTATTACACTGTTTCATTAGAAATTAGATTTAGTTTGGGTGATATTAGTATTTCCAATTAGTGTACTTCCAATTAAACGTCAAAATTTCCACGGTGTAACGATGCTCTTGGGACTTATGTTATTTAGAAATCGCGGTCACGGTGCGAATCATTCTGGATTCTGGCGATCGGCGTTGCATCTTTTGAATTAGCAAGGAAGTTTAAGAATCAGCGACGAATGTCACTAGTTGGTATTATGAGTTCTCCTATATACACGCGCAACATCAACTACGAGCAATTTGCCCAAAGATAATCGCATCTCTTATGGTTACCGTGTAATAGAATACATCATCGAGCGCTTTATCCCGTAGGTAACGCGTAGTCCCTGAAAGCTGTGAAAAACGATAATGAAGAAATCGATCGTTAATATTTATTTAGATGTGCGATTTATAATAGGCAGTAAGTCATCCTGGAGACGGATGTTTTCTTTTTGTCGAAACCCTATTTCGTTGAATATTAATCCTAAGTAATATTGATTTACTTACAGAATGGAAGAAAGGCTGGCAAGACCTTGCACCTGGTAATAAATGGATTTATACTTATATGCAAATCTCTTGCAACATCCATTCGGATGTTGCAAGCTTTGCATGTGTATTTATGTTATTTATGTATTTATCAGTGCTTGTACGGAAAGATGAAAATTAATCGGTAAAGTGGATATTTTATTTTGTTTCGTAAGTGAAAAGGTCCAGTCAGTATCTTCTTACACTGTTTAGGATTGAAGCCTAAACTATTTCATACTCGTAGCATTGGCGAACAAGTTTCTGGAAATTCTTTGAGAAACTGTGAAACACATCGACATAATATCGTTATTCAAATATTATTAAAAGATTTCTTTTACAGAATTAGGAATTTATTGGGAAACTTTGTGCGCAATTTGAACAGTTTCTAAAGAGAACTTCCACAGAAGCTACTCGCCAGGAAAAGTAGCGTCACGTGGTAATGTTTTTAATTTGCACTAGTTGTAAGTATACCTTGTTTTGACAATTTGATTTAATGTGTTAACAGAAATTCTAATTGCAAAAATTTTAAAATAATTATAAAAAAAAACAAACAATATATCTAGCGAAATTTTTATTTTTAAATCGCTTTAATTTAATACTCTTTGACACTTGAAGGAATCCCTGAAAAAAAACATTACGAGCGTTACTTTTCAATCTCTGAACTGATGTAGGAAATTATTCATCCGACAAAGTATGTGATATCTGTTTCATTTTTAACGCTTTTTCAGGGATTGCTCTAATTAGATAAGTGGTGAAAGGTGAATGCAATTTAATATACATTATAATTTTTAGAGTAACAGTAGGTTGCGATGAAAAATATACCGCTGAGCGGCTAGTGAAACATATTTATGCAATAATAAAGTAATAAGTAGAAAAGTGCATAAGAAAATCATTCACGCGCGAATGTCTCGAAAGAGTTAAAGACAGCGATCGTGACCCCACGTGACGCGAAGCTTTCCTTGGAACCATTGGCAATATCGTCGAGGGAACTGCAAAGATCGAGATCGGGAGTGGTACTCTCGATCTTTGAGCAATATTCCCGCGATTGTGATACGCTATAATAATTGTCAGACGTCTTAATCCGTTTAAGCGCGGCTTATTGTTCTGATTTGTTGTGTCATTTCGAACTTCTGTGTTATTTTTAATAAATCCATGGATTATTTTGTTTCTACGCCTATCTTTATTTCCGCTTGGATCCCGGATTTTCGGTTCCTCTGTATATTTTTTTTCCTCCTTTTATCTTTCGTAATACATTTTATGAAAACAAAGTGGCTAAAGTAAGAGCTATCTGTTTCGTAAATATTACAATAGACAGATACGTATAAGAAGGAAAGAAAATATATTTGGCAATTTTTTAAAGCCAATGTCTAATTTCAGGGATAAGATATACCAATTTTGCCTAGGTTTCTACAGGATAGATTTTTTTTAACGAATATATTTTTGCGTATATATATATATGAACTAATATATATCTTTAACTTTTACATTTAATGTATAACGATTTCGAATTCGATCAATTACTTCAAAGATTACCGTGACACGCAGCTTGGTTCGTTCTCAGAGAGGCGTCACCTTTCAAGTCAATGCACGAAACAGCAGCAATAAGCGATACTGTTAATTAATTAGATATATATAGCGTTTGTCGAAAAGCGCCAAGAAAGTGATCCAAGACGAACGGTAGACATTGCGCTTGCCGAACGAGCGCCAGCGATTTGGCAAACTCACAGAGATGGGATACTTTGATGCTAATTTCGTTGATTGCTATGTACGTGATAAGATTTTTAAAGCACAAATTCGAAAGTGGAATATTAAAATAATGAGGAAAATGTTAATATATTATGTTGGTGTTAATGTTGTGTAATTACAAAACGCTTATAACATTAAAGTTCAAATTAATTAAAGATGAAAATTTTATTATTTTACTACCATTATATTTATTATTTAAAATTTGACGCAAAAAATGTAATTTACTTATTAACGTTCTATTAAGTAATCCCGAGATGAAATTTTTGTTAAAAAAGTAAGTTTCATGAAGGATAATTTCCCGATAAACGAGTACGTGAATGATTATCTTCAATAGTTTTCAATATTCTCGTACAGAAACAAAATCATCATCAAAGTATTTTGGCAAAAATAGAGAGAGAGAGAGAGAGAGAGAGAGAGAGTTCGCCGGGCGCTCTAACGGCTTTAAATAATAATACCGTAATTGTGATAAAAATAGTTAATTAGTAGGTAAACGTTACATATACGATGTAACGATCGTCGACGCGATTACAACGACGATCTACGACGGTAGATAAGAGGCAGATTATTGCGAGTAAAATAAATGCATACAGGGATGATAAAAATATTACGTAAGAGATAAAAATCATTATTGCGTATAATCGACATTAAGCGATCAGATAGTTTATAACAAACCCGTAGACCAGTGATAGGTAGAGAAGTATATATATATATATATAAAACATATTAACGAATATCGGACTACCACTGCGACGTAAACGAGTAAACGATGTACTTATACATATACATTAGTCAATGTTCAATGTTGAGATATTTATCTGAAATAAAATACATATACGTTGTTTACACCATACCGTCTATGTAAAACTATTATTTTTCTAATGTGTTCTAGATAAGAATACCCTTTGTTCTAAAATATATACTTTGGATATCCCGTAACTGGCACTCAGATTTCATGATAAAATTCCATCCATTTATAATTTTATGTGCCACGTACTTTGATATACGTGTGTATTTTAATACATATTTCATACATACATGTATATATTTCTGATTCTTTAAATATTTTTCATATTACAATTATTTCATACACAAAATTATAAATAAAATCGTATTTTAAATTTCAATTAATTATAATTCGTCAACAGGCTTAAAATTCGCTTTAGTCATTTCATAATTCGCTTCAGAATTTAGAATAAAATAAGAATAAAATTCTATTTGTGTGTATAGTGTTATGGGTTATGATACGAACAAATTGAAATACATATTTACACACATACATTCTATATGAAATATATATTAAAGTATCTATATACATTAATATACCCGGTGAAATTATAAATAGAATTCTATTCTGCATTCTGATGTGAATTATAGATCATCATTATTGGATTTAAAATTAAATCCATATAATACCTAGCTCTCCTCTCCCTCGCCAAATTCATTTGGTTTAATAGTATTTAACGTGTGATTTGATAAAATATTTAACAATACTATAATATCTAAATACATTTTAATGTAGAAGTTTATTTAAATTGATTAAATATTTGTGATCCCAAGCGTGTTTTGTTAATTAGAAATTTAAAATATTTTATTTTTATCCTATTTTTATCTATATTTTTTCGAAATGTGAAATGGTTTATGAAACGTTTAAGGAACATTTAGAAAAAAAATCTAATTTTGATTATGGTAAAATATACCATGAAATCGATAATATGCATGTGACAATATGCGATTGTAGATTTCGTTATAACATTTCCAAAAATAAAAATCATTCGACATAAATTGTACCTTGTAAAAATCAAACCGAGTTATATATTCTAGATAATATTTTACATACTTTAAGTATATCAATGTTTCTCATTTCTTGTAAATTGCAAGCATATTTGCCATTAAATCTAATACAGTTTACATATTATAATCAATTATGCTTGATTTTAACGTAACTAAATATTAATATTTATTTTACAGTAACTTTACAGTAACATAGGCGATCTGTGAATACGAAAAAAGTTTAGCTATTTGATGACTTACGTTTTATCAACAAAGCTTCTCCAACTTTTCGCGAGAACTTTCTCCTTTATGCTTCTAACTTATCCTACTTGGCATGATTTACGAGCTAATACTAATGTGCCATTTCCGATTTATACATATTTTCACATACATTCACGTTACTCGAGTTTACAAAGCAAAAGAACAAATAGAAACATATGTCGAAGCTGTTAGGCGTGTTTATTTATCGAGAAGCGAGGTAGTTTTTCAATATTTGATAAAGGCTCAAGTTGATAACTGTTATTCTAAAATTTTAATCGATTAAATATTTTTATCAAACATTTTTGTTCCACGTACGAGACGCTTTCAAAACAAATAAAAATAATGAAATAAGTAATAAAATTATTTAATGTAAATCTCTATTATAATGTTTGTATACACAAACAAATTGCATAGTAAAGTTTTTATGTATCACTGTTATTTTAATTTCATTTATTAATAGAAATATTGAAATAAAAACAGTACGCAACTACGCAATAAACTATTATATTACAATCTATGAAACAGTTGGGCACGTTTGCATTTTATGATATCGGGTATGGATGCCAGTTGCAAATCAAAATCTGCTATCGTTTGCAAGAAAAAAAGTAAACGTAACAAAGCAAAAGTAAAAAGTAAATATATAAAGTAAAGCCAATATTTCTGTTAAATTCTGAATGGAGAATGAGACGTGTGTCAGTCACACTAAACATACGCTCGCGTATGTATTGCAGCGTCATGCAGCCTTCCGGCAAGAATCAAATGCTTGATCTTTTATGTCTCTTACGTTATCCAAATACGGGACTATTATATGTCGACCCGATATGCATACGAATGTTATACGCATACGTGATACGCGTATTGTGAGAGAAGGTTCAGAAATACGCGATAGAGCTCTGAATTTCGAGGGCAAAAGTAAGTGATACAAAAACTTTCGGCAGCGCTTTCGAAAACTTTTCTAAATCGCGAAGGACTTTCGAGATCCTCGAAGTCCGAGAACCGTTGATTCCCGGGGATTTGATCTCTCCTGAAAGCTGCCGCGCGCCCGGAAACGTTTCCTAAATCACAAGCTAAATCTTACATCGCGCGAAATCTCTTAGAATTTATATGGCCGCCGACAATGAAATATATCGCTGAACGAAGGTAGAAAACTTTTGGATAGTTTCGCCGACTTTTTGTCGGCACGTCGGCAGGGGTTTGCCGGCCAAACGATTACTTTTATAAGAACGAAAATACTCGTAAGAATGAAGGTGGTTTCGGAGCCAGCGGAGCTATGAGAGAAAAGTGTTTAGTGCTGTCCGCAGTTTAGGATCTAGAGTGAAATCATTCTCTATTTCTCTCTTTCGGCTTCTCAGATGGCTGTTGGCAAAATTATTCGATGTGGTCTATGAAGAACTTACTTTTACGTAATTTCTTTTATTCGTAACGTTAAAATATGCGAATAATAGAAGTTGATTGATATTGAAAAATAAATATTTCTCTATTTTTAAATATTATAAATATAGCGATCTAAAAAAAATTTCACATACGTAGATATATGTATATTAAATAATTATTTAATATATTTCCGATTAAATAGTTATGTATAGGTAAATTTTGATGAAAAATGGCTTGTGATATTTGTTAGAAAAGCAGTTGTTGCTTTTAATACTTTTATCGGATAATTATCAGATTCGACATTGAAAATATTATTAGTTTCATTAATTTTAATATCGCAGTTATTCCAATTGATTTCACAAAACCTCTTTCTGTGAATTTACTTTCATCCAGCTACACATTTAGCTACATTGAGAGTAAAAAATAACCAGAGAAGTTTCAGTTTCGATCGTTTCTGGGTTAACAATGCGAGAGATGGCAAGTATATTCTATCTTTGCGCGTCCTCCCCCCTGCGTCCAGGTGTCACGGTGGAGGGGTTGCGCACAGGGTCGGTAGTGGTTCGTATAGGGTGACGGTGACGGTTTCGAGTGACGGCTCGGAGGACGGTGGGTGCCGAACGGAGGAGGGTTAAAGGGTGTCCGCGTCGGTGGTAGGTGGCGAGCGGGGTGGTGGGGTTGAACGCCGGTGTGCGACGGGATCCTCTCTCTCTCTGTCTCTCAACCCGCTCGGGGATGCTGGATCCACCGTCGGTGGAAACTTCAGTACGCGACCAGCCACCGACGTGTGTTTACGGTCCGAGGCTCCGGCGGAAGCGGCGAGAGAGTTGTTTGCTTCAGGGGTGAGAATACCTTTGTAACTTCTGTTCCTCACGCCGCCGCCGCCGCCGTCAACATTCTCATCGTCACCACCACCAGAATAGGATCGGTCAGTCTCGTGCGTTATCCTGTAGGAAACAGATTGGTAATTTTCAGGATCGTCGCCGGTTCGAATGTCGCGGATCGCGAGTTTTCATCCGACACCACGAATCGCGAGAGTCACTTTTATCTGCCGTTCGTCACGAGGGACATTAAATTTAATTGAACTGAATTTTAGTGTAGCTAACTCTCAAGACTGTATATGTAATAATCGTTTTTAAAGATTAATTTTTTTAAATATGCTTTTATTGAATTTCATTAATTTAGAGAGAGATTAGAGAATAATTTTCAATATTGATTTGAGAATTGTGATATTTAAAATTACCAACGAGGAAAAATTCTTAAAATAATATAATCCAGTGAATTATGTTGATTTAATTACTTAAATGATTATTCTAACTATAGCCCTGCATTTTAATTGAAATCTAACAGTATTTCATTTCCATGAAGAAATATATAATTGCGTTATACAAAAATAAATGTCGGGGTTATCATTCACTTGTCACTGACTGACGTGTCTTTTTATACATTCTCATCCACGACTGACACTTTCTATAAATGTCCAAAGTTTGTTTCCATTATTTGACTATAATTCTCTAACGTTTAACGAAGGAAACGCGAACCAAAACAGTTTGCAAGCTGAAACAGTCAAAGTTTTGTTCGTCGCTTTAATTGGATACATTCCCCTCGTTCCGGAATAACGTATGGAAATCTCGCTAACTTGCCCACAAGTTGCCGAAGTTTCGTGTTGTTTCAGTGTCAAGGACCGTAGTATGCGCGTTGACCTTAAAGCCGTCGGGATAACCGGAAGCGACGCTGAAAGAGCGTCGGTAATGTTTTTGATTGATTTTCGTAAGAGCCAAGAAAGTTTAATCACAATTCTCGAGATGTTGACAAACTTGTAAAACAGTTTGCTTTTGTCACTTAACAATCTATTAAGACAAAACTATACATTAATGAAGACTTCTACGGAGATTTCATCAAAAAGTAATTTTATATCATATTCGCATAGCAAATTAAAAATTGTCATTTGAGCAAAGGATTGAACGCGAATTGAAAATGATGATTGCTAATATGTTTTCGTCGCAATTAAATATCCTTAATTACGTTAGAAGAAATGAGAATTACTGTACTTACATTTTACTCTTAAATGTAGGAGAACATATTTATGAAATTAAAATAATTGTCAGTATCGTTTATCGCCTCTACAAATTTCAAATCCATTATCAAAATTGAGAGCTGATTTCCTGCTTTTCTCTGAAAGGGAAGCTTCTAATTAGCGTGAATTTTGGCTGAACACGGGAAATAACCTCAAGCTATTAATGTGTTTGCTGTCGTGATTGCGATAATTGATATAAATGATTTTCATGATTTATTTATTTATACAATGTGTTTATGATTTGACAAAATTATTATTAATTCTATGGAACATTATTTATATAATTCAGATCAATATACGATACTCTTTTAACAATGAAAAAAAAAGGTAACCGTTTTATTATTGGAATAAGATTCGAGTGGCGGATTTTCGTTGAAAACCAATTGTCGAAAAGATTGTATAGTCTGAAAAATAACGTCCAGAATGAAAAATTTTTTAATTCCATTTGGAATTAACTATAGTTTGAATTTCATTCGTAACCAATTCTATTTCAAAATTTAATCAAAATATACGTATCCAGAATTATAATAAGGAGAGTATTCGAAAGTAAATATTTGTTCGTATAACAACCTACAAAAGTCATGATTTGAATAACATTTTAATATCACATTGGAATATTATATGCGGCGAAACTGAAGAAAAAAAAAGGAAAAGAAAATAGATCGAGGCTTTCGCTAACTTGTTATACTGGAGATCAAGCGTTCCAATGCGGCAATACGAATAATCTCCGAATGCACGTCATCCAGCTTATATGTTCTTAGGCATGCTGGAGGATTAGGCATTCGGCGATCCATTCGCCGGACTCGCTCAACATTTCCGACATCCGGGTCCGGGAAGCGATAGTCGCGATACGCGGCGGGGCATTCGCGTCGGTGCTCTCAATGTCAAGGCGTATCGGCGATAGAAGTGCATCGGCTAAAAGGATGGCTTGTCGCATCGGGGGTATCTGAAGCTTCTCGCGTAAGAACGCCAGGAACGCGATGCTTGGCACGCCACACCGCGCCGCGCCGCGGCGGTGGCGATGCCGGTGCCGGTACCTGGTTTGTGGTAGAACACGTAACCGACGTTGGTGCACCGAGGGCGGCAGTGCCGGTGATGGTGGTGATGATGGTGGTGGTGGTGATGGCGGTGGCGTTGGCGATGTGTAAAAGTGGTAGTGGAGCGTAGTAGAACGAGGGTAATAGCAAGAGCGGCGACGACGGCGGCGGCGGCGGCGGCGGTGGTGGTAGTGGTGGTGGTGGTGGTGGTAGCGATAATACTAGCGGAGAACGTAGTACATAGCGTAACGGCGACTACGACGCCATGGCCGCCCCCGAGTTCATGAATGAACGACCACTTGGTTCCCGCACGAGCGCTAATGGGCTTCCTTTCTCGCGCGGCGAATCGTTTACGTATTTTTGTCAATGCGACGTAACTCTCGTGGTTGAAGACGCCACCGATTATTGCGCCCGGGGTTAATTGCGTCTCTCATCTGATTTACAGTCAGCGAAACGGAGCGGAGAAATCTTCGCGGCAAGATCTTATGCGTAAATTCCTTTACGATGTCGAATTGAACAGTTTGGTGATCATCGAATACCAAACAGAAATTTTTTTTCATTTTCAAAATTTTTCATTGTCATACACGGAGAGAATTTTTCGTTATATTTTACCGTAAAATTAAATACAAATTTTAACATTTGGTGATAAGAGTGGGATAACTAGACAAGTACATAAAAATAAAAAAAACCTACTAAATATTACCGAAAATGATAGAATTTGTGAAATATACAACAGAAATTTTATAAATTACATAATAAATTTTTATAAACTATATAATAAAAATTACCAAGCAGATTGTAATATTAATCAAACAGATTTTATATTTTACTGTGAAAGATATGAATGAATCAGAGAGAATTTATTAATAAAAATCTTCGAAATATTAGTTATCCCAGGATTACTGCGACTTTTAGGCTAAATTTAAAGAGAAAATTCTCTCCGTATATATATTTTACAATTCTACATTAATCAATCATTTTCCTAAGAATTTGACGTATTGAGGAATAAGCTAGTGAAAGCTCATAATAAACAAAAGAAATTTCGTTATCCTCTAATGAAACTTTCGTTAAAGAAAGTTAATCCTCGATTAAGTGTATGATTCCGGGAGCGTCCCTATTAAAGTAACGTTACGCCAATTCCAGTTTTCTGGTTCTGACAGCAATATGGTAGCAAATGCGCGTCTTCTATAAAGATCAAGCTGCGAGCACAATCATATATACGTTATTTCTTTCCGGAACTTCCCGACGGCGGAACTTTCATCATGATCAAGGGTGTTGACCTTTTTCTAAAGTCTGGATAGAGAAAGACGACTACGCTTCTTGCGGCGCGCCCGCGAAGCCACGACGTAACCAACTTCGCTATTATTATCCGTTGTTGTCTACACTTCCGCCCACTATATCTACTTCCAAGTGTTTCTGAGCCGTTACTAATTTCTAAAAACTGGAACATCGCCAGCATTGGAATCTTGTACGTTTCTCTAAGGAGAATTTACTTTCTTTGCGCGGTATGTTTCTTAATTGCGATCACGTCTTCGTTAGAGAACAGCATGGCAGAGAGCGAAACAATATTCTTTTACATTTTATAATACGTATTACGTTTTATAAGTAGAACATTATATCATTTCCATCATAATCGAGACAATGGGACAATATACAACATAATTATTTAATAAATTAAACAGTAAATTATAGGCGGTATAATGCGTTTTATAAACGTTTTGTATTTTACTCAGTGCATATTTTTATAACGTAATTC
>VBVR01002120.1:0-24868 GCA_011638315.1 Tetramorium parvispinum
GTAGAGGACTTTTCGACTCGGTTTCGCCCGCTCTACCTGCTCACGAGAGTTGTCGCGCCAATTACAGGACACCCTGTATACATATACTTTATCATTTCATGTATCTACGTATCTAATATTCTACATGTCTATGCACTTAATATTTTATACGTGATATTTTGATATCTTTTATCTTGGCATATTAATATGAAACGCATTTTTAATGCTGTTATTAATAATGATACTCCCGGATTGTTTTATGCCGAGCTTTCAGGAAAGGTTTTTACGCTTGTTGCATACGCTGCGGCGATTACGAGAATGGAAATATGAGGAGGCTCGGGCGAAAAGTGCATACATCAGCTAAGGCTAACTGGAGCACTTTGCGACACTTCGGTAGGTAGGCACTTAGCACATGACTAATCCGACTAATAACGATGCGTACAGATCGATCGCAGACAGAAATGCCACTTTTAAACGGGACGTCCCGTTTCGATCAGCTGCACAAGTTTTATGCTGGACTTCCTGTAATAAAAAAAAAAAGAAACCGGTAATACAATGACATGCAACTCGCGCATACGTGTTTATGTCCGCGTACGAGTCCGAGGTGGATCAGATAAGAATTAGCGATGAACTCCTCTACCTATCGGCGTGCTCTTATCGTATTGTGTATCCCGTATAAACCGTTTTATCCGTGTGGACAATCGTGTCGACTGTGGTCGACGATGGTGCGCAACTTAATGAGAAATAGAAAATAGAAAAAAAAACCCAGAGCGCAGTCGCGAGATTATCGGAGAATGACATACATTATGCGCGAGGCGAGCTTGTTTCGTGTCATTTCGAGCGACAAAGACGAAGTTGATTTGCATATCTCTCGACAAAAGGTTGACTGAAATTGGCTAAATTGGGCTAATGACTTTTGCAAAACTTTTGAAATAACTTGCAGGTAACGCAGGCAAAAAACAACGTTACGGAGCGTTAGTCCTTTTGCGAAACAAACTGCCGTGTATCTTTCCTTTTACCTCCGCGGTACCAGCGCGGTACCACGGCGGTACTAGCGCGGTTGCAGTCGATACCGGCTGTCATAATCGCGACAAAAAAAAATAGCATGGTCATAATAGTAGAGAGTGTTTCGAAGACACGACGGAAATACAGATCCGCGGGTAATTATCCCACGCAACTAGGGAGGTCACTTGGCCTGGGAAATTATATTGCGATGAGACAGCCGTGCTCTGCCGATGGTACTAATTAATTAGCTGCTGCTAAATAATTCACTTTCATCACGATAACGAGCGGGAAATGGGAGTAATAATGTCGGATGACTATGCGCGACCCGGAGAACAACAGCGACATTCTCTGCCAGTTACATTGCACAAACTTTCTATTAAAAAAAGGCAGAATGTATAACACGCACGCACATATGTACATGTATAATATATGTGTACAAGCGGCAGCTTCTCTTTAATTGGTCCCATTTTGTATGTGATAAAAAATTCAAGAAATGCGAATATTCCAAAAAGGAGCTTAAATTTTAACGCAGTTTATAAAATTATTTATTTCAGAATTAAAATGATAAGAATAATTTATATAATGTAATCCAATCAAGCAACGTTAACATCGTATGTCTAAAAAATTTACATTATGTTTACAATACATTCGAAGTTGAGAATTACTTGACAATTATTTGCAAACGATAAGATAATAATAAGCAATTTAAATAAAAATAATTAAAGAAGCAGTTAAAAAAATCAAATATTAATTACAAAATAAATATTTGGCAATAAGTTTTTACTGTTATGCGAAATTTTGTATATTATTTTCGACGTGGCATGCCTAGAGCATAATGCAGAAGTTAAAATCAGTACTGCGATAGAATACATTGCATTTGTCTGAGTGAAAATTTTGCAACGTATTATTCAAACAATTTTTCACAAAAGAATTATGAAACGCAGAGGTGACGTGTTCGGAACTTAGTCATCAAGTATTTAAAACTTTCTTACTTTATAGAGAGAAAACGGAATCGTGATAACATTGTACAATTATAATAGTAATGTTGTAATTCCGCGTATAATGTATTCTTCCTTTAATGTCTACGTCTGCATCACTACTTTTCTTGCTGGAATCATCATAGTTTTACATTCCCAAGGAATAGTAAATCTCTACGCGAAACGCTTTACGATTAGCAATAACGGAGGCACAAAGTATTTCCGGTTCGCGGACATCGCAAAATTATATGGCAATTATTTTTTAAGTCGTCTCTGTAATAGTCGGTTGATAATAGTTGGTGCTATTAACAACGTTGCGTGCAGGTTACTGATAAATCAATAGCGCAGCACGTTAATATTGTCAAGACGGAACATTACTTCGTGACCACGTCATAAAAGTCCTGTGACGAAGTGATGAATTGCATGTCTGCGGTTGAAGTGCTAAGCTACTTCTATTGTTTCACCATTGTATCGCGGAAACTGCGCTCCACGAAACAGATGTTCGCAGATAAAGTAGATTTTGAACATGAACTACCTGCGCCACAGCTATTTAACTTTTCCGGCATTAAAGATAGAAAGTCTTAAAATACTTCATCAATAGTTTTTAATTCGATTTGCGGCTCTGATCGAATCTGTCATTAAAGACGGGGTCGATATTCGGCATTCCATAAATTCGAATCAATCCTTAAAATAGTCACATACTTATTCGATTGTTTAATTATTAATTTGTGAAATGTCTATTTGCCACAATTGATATAATAACCATTTTTTTAAGGTAATTAATAAATCTGATTTTCTCCTTATAAAATATAAAATACGTAATAATTATTTCATCCGTTAATAATCTATTTTCAGAATTTCGAGAGAATTGATAAGATCGTTCCCCAGAGAATTTTAAAATTATGACTTTAATTTGTTAAATAATAAAATTAAATTCGAAACATTTTGTCAATTATATCCAAATGTTGAAAGTGAAAAAAATTACAGCGGTGAGCATTGCTAACTTGTAATAATTTTTCGAGAAATAAATGCCTTATGATTCTTTTCATTGGGATAATCAGGTTTCCATTGACCGCGCTTCATTGTAATCGAAGTGCTTGAAAGTCCGCCAATATCACATTGACGCAATGCGACGTCAGGTAATGTCATTAGGAAAGTCTCCTTGCACAATAGACAGCTATGAAAGGTAAGCCCCTACCTTGTTATCTGCCACAAAAAGCTCTAAGACCAGCAATAATTCAGACTACGTAATAACTTCCCTGAAACTCGAAGTCGAACACGGAAGTATATTAATTACATCCCGAGCTATTTGCATTCCGTGTGATACCAATGCTTTTCTCGAGATGAAATTAGTTTCTAATATAAATACTATCGTAATACGGGAGGCTAAAATACGTGGTATGATAACTGACTGTGTAATAACTTTATGTTCGTCGTACTCGGCAGATACGTAATTCATGTCTCCGTTTATAAAGTCACGGTGAACGTCCTCGTGTTTCGTGTTGTTATGTACATAATTTGTATGCGCGGGGTTAATATCAAATGCAATAAAACTTCTAACGTTTATTACACGGTAAACTGAGGGGGAGAGAAAGACAGAGAGAGAGACGTTGAAAATTTATTATCGGCTCTTGTTTCGTTTAGGCTGCAGGCTCTTCTTACTCGGAAGTGTAATTGGCAATATTTAACATCAGGCAGGGAGGGGTACCGAAATTTAGTAGATTCATAAAATTTAGTTTGATGTTATCGGATTGCGTTTAGTTTATAATTTCAGTCTGACGACATATATGGTAATACCTTAAACGCTCCAACGCCTCCGGGGATCGATTTAAGCCCTCAACAGAGAAAATTAACTAAACTAATCACATGGGAAGGCCGGTAGGGCTGTGAACTCAGTATTAATGTAATATACGCCGCAACCTAAAATTATGAAACTTGTAATTATATAATGCACATAGGCTGTCGCGTCACCTTCAGTTTAACTCCTGGCTCGTGATAGATAAATAGTCAAAGAAAGTTTCGTAATATCCAGTCATCGTGAGAAATTGCATTCAAAATAAAATACAATAAACTTTATTAAGGCAATTATCCCATTAAACTGTGTTATCTATACGAGACAGAATATTTTTAATGTATCAATTTGTGTATATTTATAGGCAAAGATTTATGTATATTTACGTAGACATTTATTAATGCATAAATTAAATTATCTTTCGGATTTGTGTGTAGGTGTAGATTTATTGGATAAACTTTAAATTATCTTCTTTCAAGAGCCTTTTCCTCTTTGAACGGACATGACGTCGTAATGATCGCTATGCACATACCATTCGAAGAAGAATTCATTAAGAACAGGTTTTATGGATATTCCGAAAGCACTTTACAAGCTATTTAATCGAGTATCGGAGTATAAAAATGAATATATATACACGTATTGTTACGCGTCGCGAACTGGACTATGAGCGTAAACTACGATGTAATCGTTCGATTGAAACTCAACGATTCTCTATATATCGACGATTTTATATTAACTGCTTATAACACCTGCTTAATTAAAGGTGATAATTTTCTCGTTAATATAATACTTATTTTTATAATACATTGAGTTGATAAAACGATTAATTTAAAACGAATTTGAACAGGTAACGAAATGTTGCATGTACGACTAGTCTGAAATTTTGTGTATAAAAAGAATTAAAGAATTATCACATGAGATATACAATTGTAAGATAAAATTATAAATTAAAACGTGTTATTTTGTTGCATAGAAATTAGTATATAAATCATATATGAGTCATAAAATACATGTAATATTATGTATTCTCTATGAATTAATTCGCAGGAGTTCATGCTGAATTTTAAATGTAATTTTAGTTCACAGCGTAATGTTATAAATAGAATTTCCATTACGTTGATAATACATTGAGTTTCTCTTAGGTTTGTGCATAATATATCTGCAAATATGTGCAGCAAAACGAGTGCGCAATATCAATATCGCGGTTAACGAGCACTAGCTGTGTGGTAAAATTGCGAACAAATATTTTACACGGAGTATAATATGAGCGAACTGGGTTTAAAAGGCGTGATGTCACAGATTAATTTAAGCAGGTAACTAGCGATTACAAACGCGATAGGGGTGTTTGCATCAATACTTATACGCGCAATAAAGTCCCTGTGAAAATCGATTCGGTATTATAATCTCGCTCGGCGTTAAAAGGCAGCTTTTGGGCTTCAGCGGTTTCATGTACGTGACATGTACACTTTCGGAGTATTTTCATAAACGATTATCTGAAAATGCTACATAGCATTACTTTCATTTTCACATTATTTCGGAATTTTATATTTCGAAATTTTTTTAAGCGTTTTTTTCCAGCCAATGTTATATATTTGATTATTAAAGGTAACTATTAGCACACGAATTTAATGGTATAATATATATATATTCTTTTTAAATCGTTAAATCAGCCGTTTTATCTGCATACGCGTTATATACAACACAATCGGACTAATTTATCGAGTTTCATAGTTAGATAATATCTTGGAAAAATATTGTATGTACGTTGTGAAATGCCGATTTTATCGCACAGCAACTAGCAACGCGAGGTGACATATATGTCTGTAATAATTGAGAGATCGCTAATATGTGTGTCACTATAGTCGCACTAGGTTAAGCGTATGCACGTTCGAATTCGAGAACAATGTGCCGCAGCGTTTAAAATTGTACCGAAGCGGCCAGACAATACCGGCAATACAATGAAGATCGCGGTATCGTGTATACCGTTATTACGCGCCGTTTTATACGGGTCACAAACCGGCATACAGCTTTCCGGGTAATGGAGAACGGATTAACAGTGAAAAACGCGATTGAGTGTATATTTGATGCAGTGCACCGGCCAGTACCGGTCTCGTGCAGCATCCTGCAAATGTTAACTTCCGCGCAGCGTTAACGCTCGCGTATGTTTACTCCGGACTGGTTCGATAATAAGCTATGGTGCAATTTGCAATTAACAACGTGACCAATTAAATTTATTGAGTCAGGTGCACATGACTCCCTTATTTACGTATATGCAAATATACATAACAATACAATAAACGATAATAATAGTAGTACTTCGTGTATGTATCGTATATACATATATTTTATATCAAAAGAAGGTTTTGCTGAAGTAATTAAAGATTCAGCTATAGATTTGAAAATAATGAAATAATTTAATAATTAATTGGATGCTCAAACTGATTGCTAGAATGTCAAAACTTTTTGGAATATTATCATCATGCTTGAGCATCCTACATAATTTTTTTAATGATGCAACGTAATTATTTTTAAATTTGCAGCTGGTTTAATTTTTATATATTTCAGCAAAATTATTCCTTCCATATGTATACACATATATTTGTACAAAAATATATAAACGAAGTATTGTTATGCATTTCGATGCTTTTTGAAGACAAATTAGAAATATGATATTCCTCGACAAGTAACAGATTGATTTTATTCCGCAAAAAGCGAGATATAGCTACTGAATAAAATATTTTCAATTCCACCGGTCTTTCTGACGGATTTGCTCCAAAATCCGTGCGGTCTGCCGCGGAGTGATTTGACAAGTGATATCAACATGGGAATATAACGTTTTTCATACCTTTGATAGCGTTTTTTACGATGTACTTAATCACGCAATTTGATTTTCTTTGAGGTTCTTGTTACGTCGTTCGTTCGCGAGTAGCGCTTATCATTTGCCAGCAAAGCAATATAACCGTCACTAAATCTTTCAAAAATTCGTTGATCATCGATAAGGAATACCGACACAGTTAAATGAAATTTTGCTTTCAATTCAAACTCGTCTCATACAAAGCAATTGTACATGGTGACAATTGAGAAGTTGCTGGAACTAAATAGCTGTTATTCTGTAACAAATGGACAGAGTGAAGTGAATCGAACTACTTTGCAAACGAAACATTCATTCTTATTAGCATATAATGCAAAAAATATACGGAGTGGAAATATAGTGATTAGCATATCGGTATATTTAAATGCAAAACAGACTAAGTGGCTCATTTAAGTAGTGTCGCTGCATTGTAAATATAAAAATAATCGTAGTATTATAAAAAAAGTCGAAAACTTTTGGCTAATCGTTTGGTATATTCAATGATATACATTTAAAAGATCTCGGTATAGGCAGTTATATCAACGAAAAGCATTTATCTAGAATCTTTCGAAAATAGTTACAATTATTAATTTTAGAAAATGTTTTCAAAAGAACTCCTCAAGCATTATGTGAATTGAGCCATTTAGCATTTTGAAATCATACAACATCACTGAGTTAATGTATACACACACACACACACACACAACACAAACTATTGATGGCTTCTTTATAATATTTATTATTACAAATTTATATATGTCTTTATATTTTTTTATATGCTAATAGAAAAGCATGGCAGAGTCCTTGTACAATATAGTGTTTAACTCATTTCATTCTATCCACTCATTATGGGATATTATTATAGCTATTTAACCAGTTTCAATAGTTTCTTGATTGCCATCTCGTCATATATACGCGAGGATTAAATATCAATCGTAACAAAATGGATTCTCGATTCTTTACGATGTCTTGACATTTAATCGCTACAAAGTTATTACAAAATAACGGCTACTTAATTTCTCGACATCTCGATTGTCATTACGTATATATATATATACATATATATACACGAGTATTAAGTATCGCTTATGACAAAATGGATTTTCGATTTCTTACGATGCTTCTTGACATTTAATCACTGCAAAGCCATTGGAAAATAACGGCTACTTAGTTTCGACATCTTCCCGATTTTCACTCCGTATACACGCCGAGGATTAAGTATTCTCGCAGTTATGACAGGATGGTTTTTACCGATCGTTTACCGATGTCGTGACATTTAATTTTCGCCGCGAGTCGCTTAGTGCTGTGGTGGTCATGACAGCAAATGCCACAAAAAGGTCGCGGAAAAATGGGTCTTTGCAGCGGGCGTCCTTGCAGCTCAGTTAACCTCGGTCTCGTCGTCACGTCCGTGTGTCTCCGCCGTGCACGCTAATCACCGCACTTCTGAGAGAGCTCACGGAGAGAACCTTTCACTCGTTTCATGAATCACTACCGAAGTGCGCCGTTAATTAAGTATCGTTTCTCTGCCGCGAGAGAGAGAGAGAGAGAGAGAGAGAGAGAGAGAAACAGTGACGTAAATAGCGCATACCGAGAATCAGTAGCGTCATCCATCAAGAATACCATCTGCTGTGGTAGACGCGGCGCGCACGGCCCGCGATAGCTTGTTCTGGTCTCGTGTAAACCGCGATTTCACTAATGCCTCACCGTCGCCGTTTAGCGGTAAACTGAATCGGAAACTTCTCCACGAATCTTGAGAAAATCCTCCCGGAACATCCGTTTGTCTGCCCGATGTTTCTCGCGCGGCTAACTGAATCCACAACCCGGTAGTACGCGAGCCTGCACTTGGAATTAATTAAATTTCAATAATTAATTAAGCACGGCGCTGCAACGGTTTCGAAAGCTGCCGATTCTCACACCTAGCGGCTCAACAATGACTCACGATTTCTCGGAAAGGCCATCGAAGGCGATTTCATTACTCGCGGTTCAAGCTGGATGAAGCTGATGAGCGATCGACTCGGAGCCGAAAGAAATGCACGATTGCGGCTTGAAATAGCGATTGCGCTAGATAATTCAGGTATATACACACACACACACACACGCGTGAGGCAATATTGGGACGCGAGAAAAACGTTTCGCCGAGCATCAAACTCTCACGCCCGCGGCGACGTCCGTCCCGCGCGGATGGACCGGGCGTCACACGCGTGGAAGCGCGTGCAACCATCTCGGACATCTCCCCACGCTTTCCAGTCGCCGCGGCGCGACGTGAGAAACGAGAGGATAGCGGTCCCCGCGGGAGTCGTCGTTACCGCAACCCCCTTGGTACAACGGGCCTCGCGATCCGTGACGGCTCGCTCGCGGCGCGCGTTACAAAACGGCGGCCTTGAGGCTGGAGTTTCTCCTAGGGACCGAGCGGTACCCCGTCGCGTGAATCGCCGAGACGCCTCTATATGAGCCTGGGAGACGGATAACGGACAAGTGCGCCGCATTCTTCCAAACGGCACACTCATCGCCTGCATCGCCTGCACCGCGACGGCGATGACGGAGTAAATTCTCCCGCTACGCGAGAGTTCCGTCCCGTGCGAGAACCGGGGAGAAAGAAACCGCGGGCAAATACGTGCGGGAATGCCGTGTCGATTTTGCGTATGCCGGTGAGCGTCTCCGCGATTTACGCGGCGAGACGCGCGCGACGCCCGAAATCCGGATGCTTTCACTCCGAGGAAGCACTCGGGACGACACCGCCTCAGCCCACCTTTCCGGAGACTTCAAAACTAATTTCGAAGCTGGGAAGAAGTTTGGAACTGTCCGTGACGTTCGCGAGTTCTCGTGAAAAAAAGAGAGCTGGAGAAAAAAGATATGCGAGCCAGAGTTCCGCTGTTATAGCGAACTCTTCAATAGCGGACCGAAAAACGGGAACGAAAGGGAATTAGTAAGCCGGGGGAATAAGGACAATGGCCGATCGTTTGCATATTATAGAGAAAGCACGAGAGAGTCACGAAAAGGTATGAAAAATCTTCACGGTCGTATATTTCCAGGTCTGCAATCGACGCACCATTCGAATTCACTGACACGTGAGAATTGTTGCCCAATCATTTGCACCATCTCCCGATTAATCTTGGAATTTCTTTTTCAGCCGGGATTGCGGAACGCGGGAAATTGCGTTTACCCTTAAACTGGGATGTAAAGAAGAAGAAAAAAAGTGTAACGCTTTAACACCTCGTAAATGAGGTTCGCAAAGACAGGCCCAGACGGATCTCCGTGATCCTCATTAAGAATCGCAAACATTTAAGCAGCGCGGGCGAGCGTTCTGTTTTTTTTTCTCTCTCCTCTTTGTTCTTATGTCTCGGGCTATCTCGTTGGAGAACGAACGAACGAACAGCTCCAGTAAGCCACGTCTCGTCTCTGTTTTGCTTAACTTGATTTTTAGCTCACCGCACAGCGTGGGATGGAGACCTCAGCAGCTGACCTGGTTCCGATAGATCGATTTTGGCGCGACGCATCTCACGAGCATTTCTGGACCGCTATCGCGCGGTACCAGCCGCCAATACCTATCTCGCTTGTATTAGGTATATTTGACGCGAACACGCAGGTAAGGTCGGTAATTTCGTTTTACTTTTTTTTTACGCGACACCGAAAAATTGGGGCAGCCAATGTCATTTCACGGTTGGGAAAGAAAAACGAAGAAGAAAAAGAAGTACGATCGTTGCGACTTCTATATTCCAGAAAGGCGATTTTGAAAAAAGGATCAAGTAAATCGAGATCAAAGTTGATCTGCGGAGTCAGGCGAGGTCGATCTCGAGCAGAACGAGTTAGTGGAGTGGCTCTAAGTAGCACCCGAAGGCTCTCTGCTTAGATCGAACGTGTTACATGAATGAAACCGGACGATGACGCTTAGCGGTGAATGTAGAACAAGTATGCGAAGTAATGCAGTAATGCTGGACGTTGCTACGCGTAAATAACAATAATGTATACATACGCCGCAACTTTAAGATACAGTCATAATTCTGTAGTCCTTTCTCGCCGGAAAATCCACGTAAATATTAGTTAAAAAATAATTTAATCGGTTCGATTGTTTAAGATTCATTTAATTTGGATATGTTCTATTTAACGTGAGTATAAATTAACAGGCTTTTATTGTATTCATAAATTAATATTAATTCTAAATTGTGAATTTTTACTAAAATTCTTTCGATATCTCGTTTTATACTCATCTAAATCTTTCTATTTATTATATAAATTTTCTCGTGAAATATCTGTTTTTTTTTAATTATAAAGTTTTCCACGAAATAAAATATATAACTTTCCATAATTGTCGACCGTATCTCTGAAAGTGGATTGTTCTCTATTCCACGTTATCTAGAATTAAAAAGCATATTTGTTTACACAAAATATAAAAAATAAATAAATTTTTGGCGAGTACTCTCTTCGAAGGGCGATCTGCCGCGGGCACCGGGTACAAGAAAAACATTGCGTGTGTATGTACGAAATTTACGTATCAGATTTTTTAAATTGAATTTTTAATCTTTAGAATCGAGGATTAGCTCTCCCAGCTCTCTGACCTTTTTTCAGCGCTTTTTCTCTTTCACGGGGCGCAAAAGCGGCAAACGCAGGAAAGATAGCCGCGCGACGCGGAACTACATGAATGTCTCGAGCGTTTACGCACACCTCTCGCGAGGGAATTGAATTTCGAAGTGTTCGCTTTTTGAAATCCGGCTTGATCGCCTCGCGCGCGAATTCGACACGCGTCTTCGGTTTCGGCCGGCGGATTTCTCGCGGGGCGTGTACGGGGAAACGCGGACCTCGGTCACGTCGGATTTCCGGCAGAGAGAGGAGTCCCGGGAAGGAGCGGGGCGAGCGTTGAATTTGTAATCCCTCCGGAATCGGGGCGATCGAGCGAAATCGCGCGTCTACTTCGCGGTGCGGTCAGCTCGCGCGCCGCATGTCCCCGGGGCGTTACTCGCGCGCGTCTCTTCGGCGCCGAGAGCGTCTGCTTTCGGGCCGCGAGGCCGATCGAACATATTTACATATTCCCCCGCGCGTGTCGCGAGGAAAAATATCGATACGGGGATCGCCAAATCACGCCGATCCACCACGTCGAGCCGCGCGCGCGCGCACGCACGCATACGCGCGCGAGCAACGGGAGAGCGACACGTAAGGCACGGACTCCTCTTCGTGCCACGCGCGTTTGACGCCCGAGAGACGTGGCAGCGCGCTTCCACGAACTTTCTTCACAGAGATGCACGTACGATCGAACACTCACGGTTTTTTCTCTATCTCTCTCTCGCGCGCGCGCGCGCGCGGAGGACGTTAATCGGGGCCGACGGCGGATTCCTCGCCGGACCTTCTCTCCCTTCTGGGAATGAATGAACTTTCCCGGCGCGCGGTATCTGGAGCGTCCCGTCTTGTAGCGAATCTCGCGAGCGGCACTAGTTCATCAGCCTTACCGTATTAGCGTTAATTAATCTCTCCGGCACGATCCGGAATTCCCGAAATCGGACGGTCGCGAGGGGATTTCGCGCAGGCGGGCGTCGCGAAAACGAAAAACGATCGCGCCGCGTGGCTGGAGAGGCCGGGATGACCGATCGTTACCTCTGGTGCGGACTAGGGCTCGCCAGCGGCTCGTACTCCGACAGCGATCGGCGAGAACGCAGAGGGACGTAGATACAGAGACGGCCGCGGGTAACGCACGCACACACACACACACACACATACTCTCTCTCTCTCTCTCTCTTTTTCCTCCTCTCCCCCTCTCTCTCCCGCGAGAGACGGCTGGTCGATTCCACGCTGATCGCGCTTCTCGTCCCATCGATACGCACCTTGTTCCCTCGGGTGGCCCGGTGCTAACGGCGCGGTGCAGGTGCAGAAGGAAGCTCGCGGGCGTGCATCTCCGACGTTCGTCGTCTCGCACTAAGCGTAGGCTACGCCTGGCATCGCGCGCGGTGCGGCGCGGCGCGGCGCGGTACACGGTGCGGAGCGGAGCGAAGCGGAGCAATGAGCGCGCCGAGCCGAGGTTAGGGCCGCGTCTCGGCCGAGAGTGGGGGACGACACCTGTTCGACATTCGCGGCAGCGCCTTCGCCGAACGGTAGCGCCACGCCGACGCGATCTCGCGCACGGGGAGTAATATCGATACGGCGAGCGTTGTATCGAGAGTCGGGAAGCGCGTGAGATCGTGCCGCTTGGTGATTTATCGACGCGGCGCGGCGCTGCTGTTCCCCGTCGCGCGATGGCTGCGACAGCCTGCGACGGCTGCAACGTCATTACTCGTTGAATCGTTGACGTTCGTGCCGATTTATTTAGGAGCGACGAGCGAGTTTTCTTTTCCATTCGAATTAAAGCGCCAACTTTAATATTAATCTATTTATAAATCAATCTGAGATACTGGGCGCGTTTAGGAGACAAACGGTTGTACAACGGTTGAGCAATTCCTCAACGTAATTAGTCTAGATTTTAGGGATCTAATAATAAAAACTAATCGTAATTGCTCATTGACCACTTATGTCTCTTGAACGCAGCCATTTGTTATTTAAGATTGAGAAAATGTCATTAATTTTATTTTTATTTGGTGAATCTTAAAATACAAGTTGGAAATATTAATATAAATATTTATTAAAATTATTATTAGTATTATTAATATTGTTAGAATCATTAGTATTATTAATATTATTAGAATTATTAGTATTATTATTTATTGAGTAAAGAAAATATATATTAAATTGTAAGTAAATTAGAAAGGAAAGCATCGATTATGTATCTTTTAAAAGAGAGGAATGGTGAAAAGTGAGCAGATTTACTAGAATATTTGTAATTTCCTTGGTCAACATCTAATAAATTTGCTCATTTTTCACCATTTCGCTCTTTTAAAAGATACAAAATCGTCAAATAAAGATTTCATTCTACAACGCACGCGATAACTTTTCGAGTTTTTATTTTCAATCTTAAAGAAAGAGTCGACATTTTAACTCACGTCTCTTAATTAATGATCTAAATTAATAGAAAGAAAATCTTGAATGAATTTTCGAATACTTCTGATCCGACGTGGAGAGTTTCCCCCGAAAGGCAATGGGCGAGGCATCCACGCCGAGCTTCTCTCGGCTCTCTTCAAAAAACCGCTGCGCGCTCGCGTTCGCGCGGATCGCTCGCCAGATGGCGGCGCCGGCCGGCCGCTATATTGATCAAGTTAGATTTCGTGAGACGCACGTTGATAAGATCTCGCGAAATTTTTTCGATCGCACGCAATCCTCCCGCGTGACGTGCGTGCGTGCATGCGTGTACGTGCGTGCGCGTGTGCGTGCGTACGGGTGCGACGTTGTACGTGTGTGCGCCTCTGACATCCGTCGCTCGGTGGTGCCTGTTGGCGGCGAGCGGAATTCGGGCCCGCGCGCGCGTCTCCCCCGGCAGTCGCGGCGTCGCGTAAATCCTCCTCCCTCGCCCATGACGTCACTCGCGAATTACACAAGCGTCATCGCTCAGTCTGTTGTGGAAAATTTCGCGGGGTCTATGGTGGCAGCGGCGAGGTGCATCGCCCTTTGAGCGAGACCGGCGTACGACGACGACGACGACGACGTAGTGCATCGGGACGAAAAGTGAGCGCGCCTCTCTCTCTCTCTCTCTCTTTTTCTCTTCCGTTCCTTTCCCCGTTTTCTGTCTCTTTCTCTTTCGCCTTCCCTTCCAGCATCATCGCCAGCGGATCGTCGTCGCGGTCGTCAACATCGCCGTTCACGCGTGAAACCACGAAGAGGGATTTCCTGGCCGAGCCTATCACGCGCCGTGTTGTTTATTGTCATGTCCGCCTCGGACGACGGCGACGGCGACGGCACCTGTGCACCTCGACATGTCGTCTCGCGTGACACTTTGTACCTGCCTCTGCGTCGCGCTTTCGTGACTCCTTTTTAATCGGGAGACCCCTCTCGATAGGTCGTTCGCAGACCCATTCGTGCATGTCACCTCCATGAACGGTTTCTTAGTTGAGACGTTCTCTACTCGCGGCTATGCTAGCAGGAGACTTTTTTTGATCGCTCGATGAGATCATTTTCTTTGTGTGATGGAAGCTAATTGAAGTTCTTTAAGTTAGTGATTCATTCTACTCACAAAAGTTTTCTTTATTTTATTTTGTTATACGCATTTACGTCTCTTATAACAAGGTATATTAAGCGACACTTGGAGACAATCCTAATCATATAGTATTTTGTACTTTTATCTGATATAGTGAGAAAACGTTCTTATGATGTTCTGAACTCTGGCGATATACTCCGAATATATTCTTAGAATCTATGTGTACTGAAATTTTTCTGTGAACGACGATTGTTTGCGACAACTTTTGTTGTATCATCTTTGCATTATTTGTGGTATTTAAGTTACATATTTTTTCACAATGTTAATTGTGTTTTCCCCTCGTGTTGCAGTCAAAGTTTACAAGAGACTCTTCCTACGTCGTCACGATGTCTATGCAACAGTTCTGCCTGCGGTGGAACAATCACCAACCGAATTTCATCTCGGTTTTCTCCAATTTGCTGAATAACGAGACACTAGTGGACGTCACTCTCGCTGCCGAAGGCAGGCAAATACAGGCACACAAAGTCGTTCTGTCGGCATGCAGCACATACTTTCAGTCATTGTTCACAGTGAATCCTTGTCAGCATCCTATTGTTATACTCAAGGACATCAAGTTTTCCGACCTCAAGATTATGGTGGACTTTATGTATTATGGAGAAGTGAACATATCTCAAGAGCAATTGCCATCCATTATAAAGGTAAAGTTAAACGTTTTGTCTAACGTTAAACTGATGTGAGTAATAAAATAATTTGTTCTTGCATTTTGTGAATCTTGATGGATAATGCTAACGCTTATTTAACAGACGGCAGAGAGTTTAAAAATAAAAGGACTCGCGGAAATGCATACGGCGTCATTAACTAAGTGGCCAAGCGGCAGCAGCGAAACAGGTGGAGGAGATCGTGGCGAATCTTGCTCGCCAAGTCCATCTCCATTGTCTCCCTCTTTTCGCAGAAAAAGATTAAGAAAGTCTTCTACTGGCTCGACATCTGGTTCTGGTGACAAACCAGAGGAAATGAATGAAATCACATTAGTGGCTACTAACATTGTCAAACCTGAACCCCTCATTGTGTCGCAAGATAGTGGGGAGAATTTGAGGCGACCAGTAAACACCAGTACAGAATCTCAAGGCAGTATTGATGAAGATCAGATATCAATTGTAAGTAAATTTGATGTGTCGCGTTATTTAATCTTGTAATTTTTAAGTAAATAAATTGCTTAGCAGAAAGTATATATGGAAAAATAAAATAATATTTCAATAATACATAATGTTCCTGCATTTTAGATGAGTAATATGGAAACTAGTTCTGCTAATACACCAGCTCAAAGTGATGGTTCTATTCAAGATGTAAGTCAACAATCGGCAGGAAACATTGGACAAAGTTCTGTTTCTTCGCAACCACCTGTTCATCAAGGTAAGATATTAATAAATATGCTTTATGCTGTTTCAAATGTAAATCTCCATAAAATATTTAAACGAGAGAGTTATTCAAATTAATATTATTTATTATAAAGTAAGCTACATATTACGTACACACAGAAACATTCAATATATATTAGGAATTATAAATTTATAAAAACAAATATCTTTACTTTTCTTTTTTTATACTGCATGCATAATTTTTGTACATGGCTGTGAATTGAAATTTTTCTTCACTTATGTATAGATAGAAATTATTTTTTTATATATATGTGTTGCCTCAAATATTTTACATGTTTTCTGATTGCGTATCTTATTTTTATGTGGAATATAATTTGCTTAATTTAGAATATGCTATTTATATTACCAATTATATTTTATAAAGATATTAGATATTTTCAAAGCGTGTAATATTGGTCTGTATACATCTGCATATATTTTATGAGTCAAGTAGGATTATATACAAAAAATTATTATAATAGAAAAGTAGTTTTACATTAATTTAATGTTTAATATATATTTATATGTTTTATCAAAAGGAAAAGTGAAAAGATCTCTATATTTTTTAAAAGTTTGTGATTTCTAGGCCACTTGTTTTGTAAGAGTTTTTTTTATTCTTATTAAAGGAAAAAGAATAATAGCAATAATAAAGAATATATATATATTTTTATTATTTAGCAAGTATTTTTTTATTTGTTTTCATAAAGATTAGTTAGATAAATACTTTATCGATTACATAACAGATTGATTGATATAGCGTTAGTAATCTAATTGACTGTGCATAGGCGTAATAGTATGGAAGATATATAGTTTTTAATTTAACGGGAAATGTCATGCGTGAATGTTTAGCTTAACATTATAGATTTAATAATATAATTTCTCTCTAAGTAGATACATTGTAAATCCATGCACAGTGTTCAGGCAATTTTGGCAAATTGCATGACACCTCCCCCTTTAAGCAATTCTCTCCGACAATTGTTATTTGAATTATGCATACTGATTGTGGTAGGTATTTGAATTGCATGTCGATAAGCGAAAGTTACACACATTATATGCTGGCACAGATGCGTTTAAATGTATTGCACAAGGAGAATCAACAGACGTTTGACATGAAAATAGAGCGAAATTTCAGGAATTGAAATTCTAATAATACGAATGTGCAAAGAAAAGATTGTTTCTCATTCATGAAAGAAATATCACCATGGTACACAGATACATAGCACACAATATGTTATATTTCCGGAGGGACAGTATATATCGGGCCTTTGACATTAACGGAGTTATGTATGTGTACCTTACTCTGCCCTATAAGTGTAACGAATATGCCGTACACATATTTCATTATTTCAATATAAACAATGATGTGCTTAAAAATGTATCTGTGCCATGCCGCAACTCCATACTTAATAAGCTCATATATCGTCTCTTCACAAGATTTTATTTTTAATATCTATCATCTTTCGCTTATTTAGCTTAGTATCGTTTTTCTACATATCATAGAATAAAATATTTTTTTTTAATTAGATCATAATTTATGTATGCCTTGTTTTATATGAACAGATATGCCGATATATGACATTTATTTGTTATTATTCATAGTTCAAGTTACATTATTAATAGTACAATATAATATAATTGTGTAAAAATTGCATTTTTTTAATTGAAGTTTTCAACGTGATATACAAATAAAATAAACTTTTCTGTGGGAATATATTAATTATTGTATCAACGAATCAGACAATTTTCAAAATCCTTACGTCGATTTCTAAGTATTGATGATGATTAAGTTGGAATTAGACATATTTCTTTGCTTAACATTTCTTTTATAATGTTTCATAATATTACGATCATATTACTCTCTCTCTGACTTTATCATTTACCTTTGCCGTAAAACGTAAAACGGGTTAATAATTCCTGTGCTCTGACCAAAGATCAATCGGTCTGTTCTACAGGATTACAATGGACTATTATGGAGCACACATATCATCCGACACGTTTCGCTCTGTCCTCGTGTCAAACGAATCTGTCGATCCAAGCCTCGTCGGCGTTTACGACACCCGAAATAACAGCATCCTCGACCATCAGCGATCAGTACTCTGGTACCAGCACGACTGGTTCCAGTTGCGCCCTGACGAACTATCCGAACTCCTCCCACGGGACGTTGCAGCACGCGTCGTCGGGTGGCCCCTCGCCATCGACGCAGTGCCCCAGTAACTGCCAGAGCCCCTGCGCCAGCCCGCAGACTGCGATTAAGAGGAAGCGCTCGACTAATCCGCAGGCAGACGAGAACTTTATACGCGCGCTCGACGCCGTGCGCTACGGTGGTATAGGGTTTTGCAAGGCGGCCAGGATGTTCGGCGTGAACAACCGAACGCTCTGGCTCGAGTACAAGAAGCGCGGCTACCCGAACAATCGGCCCAGCCTCAAGTCTCGCGTTAAGCAGGAGGTCAATTCCTCGCCGCCGCCGGCACCCCCGGCACAGCCCATGAACTCGCAGAGCCCAACGCCCATGGGCCCGCCCACCACTCCGCACAGCACACACAACACACATAGCACGCATACCATGCTGACCAGCCACAGTCCCCACACGATGCTGAGTGGTTACATTGACAGGCATACGGACTATACGCTACCGAGCTCCACAATGCCGATCAATCTGCACGGCGTTAATTACAATGCCATGTGAACTGTATCCTACCCGGAAAGTCGCTTGTATAGACGAGCTTGAAAAGTATTACTTTTTCCTTGTCGCCCTTTCCTTTCCTTTCCCAATCCTCGTGTACAACTCAGCCTATCGCGACTACCTGTGTCGGTAACGAGGCGTCAGTAGCGAGATATTGAAAAGTCAAATGTTGCAATTTTTAGACATCTTTCCGCCTGGCTATACTCACAGATTTTTTATTTTATTTATATTTATTTTTCTATTTTGAAATTGAAATATAATTTCTATTGTATAGGATCTATCAGACATATATATTTCTCTCTAGCTACAGATGATTTCAAAGACTTAAACTCGATTTATCTTTAGCAAGGGATGATGCGTGGCTCCGTACTAACGCGAGTGTTTAGAAAGATCCTGGATTCGAATTTAAACCCTTATTTTATGACCCACGTATTCTATTTTCAACGAGAAGTTAGAACTTTTTAGATCTAAATAACATTAAGCACTGATAAAGCCCTATCTGATAAATGCAGACGGAGGCACGTTAAGCCTAAAAAAAACCTGTCATTTGGGAGCTGTCAAACTATAATTCCTTGACAGTTGACTCCTTTTTTTACTCCTACAAGAGTGAGGGAACCAATCAGTTTTTTTTTTAAAGATTTTAATTTCTTTGTTGACAAAGAATTTGAATTTTTGATGAAAAAAAATTGGATTCAAATTTTTTAAATCGTCTGTAACATAGAGGAAATTGTTTAATTTTGGATTTATCCTATACATCGATATTAACTACATTCCGAAGTTCACTGCTAGCACTTGCGTAACGCTATGAAAATCGTGTAAAAATTTGTCACAGTGCGATGGCACTGCGAGAGAACAATGACATCATAAAATTTTATCACTTCTTCTTGCTGCAATTGGAAAGATGCAGCGGTCACAGCATTAAATAGCAAATTAAAATGGCGAATAAGGTTTATATAAATATAAATTTTGAATTTTTATTATTTAAAATATTTTTATATTTCAATATAATTTTTTATTTAATATTTGTCATTTGACTGAAAGAGATTTAAATTGCGATCAAAAAGGAGTGACAATGTATAAAAATGAGAAGAAGCTAACTGTGCTTAATGCAAACTAAAATAATAAGAATGTACAAAATAAAATAAGAAATAGTTGACTCTTTACTAACACGTGCAATATTATTAATAAATGCAGCTTCTTTTGGATATTTTTATATATTTTTTAACTTTATAATATTTATTAATCCAAACTCAAAATTATTTGGACATTACGTATGATATATGATTATTTCCGTTTTCTCTATATTATATATATAGTGATTGTGTGAAAATGGAACCTGCATTAATGCTTGTATTGTAATGATGTTACGCTGCCAGTACTGCCAGTGAATAACGGAACTATTGTTTATTGATATTAAGTTTTTTTGAACTGAATTTTGTAAAATGTATCGTTTGTTCTTATATTTTTCTCTTAATTTTTTTTTATCGATACGCGATTTATAAACCGAGCTGAATGTCTATAATGTGATAAATGAGCAGATTTGTAGCGACGATATGCCGTGTCAATAACTTCTGATATTTATAGCAGATTATTATCAATAGTTTTTAGCCCTTTGTTACGTATCGTCAGACATTACGAGTTATAATTAGAGTGAAGGTTTTAGTATCGTTTAGAAACAGTGCAATTTCATTGCTTCGACCATTAGAACATTACGATATTGGTAATAATGAATTCGTCATTGCACCAATTATGAATGCGAGAGTCAGTCGATAATTAATAATAAAGTTTAAATTATTTTTGACAATATATTTTACAATATTTTCACTTTAGTCATTCCGCGACTAATTTTCATCAATTGTCACTTTTTATCAATTTAAATCATTTCTTCAATTTATTTCAAAAATACTATTGCTAGGATAATGTTTATTGATAAAGATTTTTTATATAAGAACTTTATTTGTATAATAATTATCTCTTTAGATTAACTTATTACAGCAAAGATTTTGTAATGACTTTTTGTTTCTTTGATCCTCTCAAATCATAAAACTTGACAACAAATCTTTATTTTTATTTGGGGGATTGTTATCAATAAAGCCACACAAATGATAAATTCATACAAAATCTATTCCATTCAGTTATTTTATCATAAATGGAGCTTGTATCGTTAATGTGTCATTCATTTTATCTAAAATATTCAACATCAGAAATAATATGGACTTTGCTATTAATTATTGGCTATTCATTGTAGTTTATCGTATAACATTTGTAAATAGTAAATTACGAAGCATATGATTAAAAATTACGTTATTTGTATTTGCACATGAGTAACGGTACAGATAATTGAAGAAACAATCATCGTATAAGACTACGATGCACACGCGGAGATAATTTATCAATACATGTATTACAATTTTATATATATATAAAATATATATTAATTGTTGCTATGTTGATAAATATATGAGAGACATAGATTTTCTATATGTTTTTTTTTATACCTGGAGATTTATTTAATTTTTTGTGCTTTTTATATTGTATTCAAGAAATTGAGATATATTTTGTTATTATAATAGAGTATTATTTTTTAATACATTACTTTTTCCCAGGTATTTACATTTATCTGTTTCTGTTAATTAAAAGACGAAAACTTACGTTGATGGAAACGTAATGTTGAATAATGATATAAACAAATGCAATTATATACTCGATGTATTAAATATCCCAAATCAAATCAAACTTTGTGAAAATAGTTCTATCATTTTGGAGCAAAATGTAAATTTAATGTGAGATATGGTCAGTTTTAGGAAACGCGCGCACTCGTATATAAGGAATGAATGAATATATGTACATTATTTCTGTATGACACCTATTTCCCTGTTATGTTTAATCGTGATAATGATTAGTCTAATTCTCTCCTCACACAGTGTGTAAAATATGATAGATACTTGATACAGAAACAAATCTGGTTTTCTAATATTAATTGTAAAATAAATGTAGGACACATATATACAAATTTTATGAAGATTAATGTTCCTAATTTAGCTTGCAGAAACACTTTTTTTTATTTGTTGTACTATTTGTTACGTATATATTAAATAACTAAATTATTGGAACATTAAAGTAACGCATGTATTGAGCACAAAAGAATGCGAAGGCTTGCGGTAACTCAAATGATACTTTGAGATTGTACCATTCATTTGTTCTTTGTAAACTGCAAACTGCAAACTTTCGGTTATTGCGTAATGAAGGTAAAGCTGCTTTATGCGAAGATTGAAAAATATATATTTGAGTGATTTGACTTAAATAGAAATTAGTTCTTAATATATAGTAAAATTAGCTGTTAATTGCACTGTTAAGAAGCATTTATACCCCTTATATAAACGATTGAAAAATAATTCAGAAGAAATAAAAATTATTCTAACAATTTGCAACAGAATAGGAGTTCTTTTTACTTCTTTTCAATATTTTATGTTCTTTTTCTCTTTATTAATCATCCGAGCGAACAATTGATATTACAATTATCGCATTATTAATGTATCATCATCTCGGCGAAGATATTATCTGAAGAAGAAACGAGTATAGTAATCAAAGTACGATAATCTAATAATTTTTATACTATTAAATTATATTACATTTGCCTGTAATTATTGAATAATTACTCGACATAATTATATAGTCTTGTGTAATATTAATATATATAGCTGACGTATAATAAGGAAACTTTTAACACTAAAGTATGGTAAATCATCTTCGACACAAGACATTAATCTGTTGTAGAATAAAAACTAGCATCACTTTACCTTTACATCTAAACGTTGATAATGTGTCGATCCCTCTTGCCATGGCTAAAGTCTATCTATTTATCATTATAGTTCTTCAGTGCAAGCAGACGCAAGTAACAAAAAGGACTCGGCTGCTGATCAGACAGCCGCGAGTGAAGAAGGAGCCGAGTCACCTGTCGCCGGACAGTGAACCGGGTTCCTTCTCACCGCACATTGTCTCGACCTCCGTTCACCTCGCCACGCCGACGCTGAATCTCCCCCAAACGTCGAGGAGCTTCGAAGAGTCCCGTATATCGCCACCGCCGCACACCATGCTGGTCAGCCAACCGAATCTACTGACGGTGACGACGTCGTCCAACTTGCTGACGGTACCTCAGCCGTCCTACCTGACGAAGCAGCACTCGCATCCGTTACTATCCAGCCAGCAACCAAGTACGTCCGGAACGTACTGGATACACCGACAGCATTCGCATCCGGAGCTGCCTGGCAGGACGACGAGTCCTTCGATAGTGATCGAGCCGGCGCCTGTCCTTAAGACAGAGGAAGAAGGATGCGAGGAGACTTCGACTCCGGCTACACCGGCTACCACCTCTGAGCTGGGCACCAGCGGCAGCAGTAGCGGCACTTCCGGCGGACTGAGGGTGAAGACGACGGAGTTACGGCGAACTTCCTCATCGCCGCAGGTAACTATCGGACGTACAATCGAAATCAAAGACAAACATATGCGAAGAAACTACTGAGATCACTAAATGATTAATATTTAGATCCAGTTCAGTTATTAATGGATTAAATTTGTAGTATGAGGATTGGATCTGAAAATTCAAGATATTTCGAGATTTAATATTAATTTGTACATTGCGTTATAATATTAAACTATTAATATCCGAAGAACTAAATTCATTATTCAATAGTAGCAAATTGTAGTAGATTGATACAGAATTAATTTCTTCTTTTTCTTTATTTAGACAACTTATTATTTATTTTTAAAAATGCCACGGATCTGTTTAACGGAATTAAATAAGTGTAATACATCTGTTTACATAGACGAGTAGCAGAGAGCCTCGCGAGAGCACGGGGGATCAACGGTTAGGTCACTGTCCGGTGTTGCGCCAAGGCCCTGCCTTAGGCTGCAATCACTGCTGGAACACGATAGACGCTCACGGCAGGATACTCCGTAGGAAGACCAAGTATCATTGTCCCGAATGCCAGATCAATCTGTGCATCGTGCCCTGCTTTCAGGAGTACCACGAGCAGCGGCGCGAACTGATTTCCAAACTGAAACCCTTACCAAAAACTAGCTCCGTTTAATCTCCCCCTCTCCTCCCCGATTTAATTATGTACTTTGTTTTCGTAGTAATTGTTTCTTATTGGATTACGTGTTAAAGCACGCGCTTTAAATGTGTGAAAATTCAACAGGATGACAATGACGCAGTGACGAACCTATCATTGGCATGTAATATTATTTTTCTCTCGTACGACAATGTGTACAAATCATCAGATTGATATCGTTTATCTAAACGTTTCATGACTTGATATATTTTCGTAATCATTTACGATACTTTTTGTAAATTTTATGCCTGATTCAGGCGAGGTGATTTTCTCTCGCATATCTGTGCTGCGCACGTTGATTATACACAGGTGTACGACGGGACCTATAGTTTTTTAAACCGCCGGTTCTGAACAACTAAGAACTTTTAAAGAGGTTTCTGGCAAGATACTCTCGATGGTTTTTTATTGCCTTCCGAGAGGAGACGAGCGTATGAAAATTCCTCAAATTTATCGGGAATCGGACCCGGTATCTTCGGTACAGTAAAGTAGATCAATGCGTTGTCTACTAAGTCACGCTCGCCTCAACGATTATTTACAGCATCTATAATTGTTGAATTAGACGAAATCATTGCAATCTCGCAGTTTGATGATATAAATATTTATAATTGTGTGTATTGAGTTTTCTCTTTCTCTTAGTTCTTTAATAATTTTTACATAGTCACATTTTTTTGAGTTAAGTATGTTTATTTCATCTAGGAACTTTTAATTTTTAAGAGCAAAGACTCTACTTTAGAATTAGCATAAGAGTTTACTTTAACGTAGATACGAAAAATTAATATATTATTTTTTCACGCAATTTTATAAAATTTATGACAAAAGTGATGTATCGAGATTGGATGTAAGATTTGTTACTCTGGAAAATATGTAAATAATTATTGCAAAGCGCAGCACTTTATTATTAACATTCTAGTTATTATTTACATTCTAGCACATATTAGGATGTAAAACATCCTTTGTAAAAAACTTATTAATTTTATTATCACAAAAGTAATTGATATGAGG
>VBVR01002121.1:0-24845 GCA_011638315.1 Tetramorium parvispinum
CCCCTGCCCGCCCCTTTCCCGCGACCCCCGCCGACCCGTGGATTAATTACTGGCTTCGCGATGCTTAAATTATTTTCCTCTCGATCGAAACAAACTCACCTACGTAAAGCGAGTAACTCTATCTACGCGCTAGGGGAATCCCCCCCCGGATCGTCCATAAATCGAGGACCAATTCATTATTCGAAACGATACGAAACGTACGTACATGCGTACGTACTTTCAACCTCTTCCGCTGTAAGCGAGAGATTGAACGTTCGCGATCAGCATTTCGCATTGAAAAATGCGGCAGTTCCTCTTTTTTCTTATCGTGCCGCGCCATCGTCAATCTTGAATGGATCGCCGAAGGTAATTGGATGGGGTATCACGGGGAAGTTTTTTTAGTTCAATCCTTAGATCGTCTGTGTCAAAAATTGAACGTACGATATTCCGACAAACGTGACATGAGTAGATAAACTTGATAAATTTTACCCATATTGCGCTGAAATTAAATTATTGTTGAAGCCCTTAGTATCATTTTTTTATCATGCTTTGGCATTATCACTCTCATAATGTTACAAAATAATAAAATATTTAATAAAATATATTATTAAGTTTTTCAAAGTTGTATGATATTTTAGAATTTAATTAATTGCATAACTTTTTTGAGAACAAAGAAACATTTTTTATTACCGCTAAAGTTTTCTAGGATGATGTATATGATAATTTTTAGAAAGAACTATAAGTTATTAAAAGAAAAATAGTTTTTCAAAGTAAGGCCTACGTTTTATTACCGATTAGCAGGTCTTACCCATCTCGTCGGGTCGGGAAGGGTTATTACTCGCGAATGAGACGAGACCCGCTTGCAAGTGTCTCATAAAAATTCTTAGCCGGTTCACAGAGGCTTTTTACGGCTTCATCGAGCCGTTTCCACGACCGACACCGTAATAGCATTCGGGAAAGAAAGAAAGAGAGGGAGAGAAAGAGGGATAGAGGCAGCGAAAGGCGCGCCCCAAAGGCCGAGAATGAAAAACCGAGGGGTAGACGAACGAATCAATCGCAAATACGGGAGGGTTTCGGCGTTTTCAGTGGTGGGTCACGATACTGGGTTACCGGGTGTGTGCACCCCTCACTCGAAGCTAGTGCGCTAGTCCGCTTTTCACCCATCGAAATTCGGAGGATCGCGAGGATTCGATGTGCTGCTCATGAGGACACGCACACGTTGCATCGTGCAACGGTTCGCGCTTGCGGTTCCGTAAATCGAACGGCTTCCGCGCTAGTTGTCCCATTTTTTTGTCGCATTATTTTTATTATGATTCTCGTGCCAATCTGGATTGATAACTTTTCCCCCGACGAAAAAAACTCGCGACACCTGTTTCGATGGAGAATAAAAGGGACGTTCGATAAACGAAGTTCGGGAAATAAAAACAAAATAGACGATAAGTACATCAAATATTTTCATTGATTTTAGATTAACTGAATTTCAATTTACAGCTTTGTGATGAAATATATAATAAAAGAAAGTTATAAAGCTTTAAGAAATATTGATCCTAAATATGTCAAAGAGTTTACTATTAAATGCTAACTACAGCAGAAAGACAGCCTTTATAAAAAGAATGCGAGTAGAATACTTTATGAAAGCCTGGCTATTGTCAGATGAACATTCTCTTTGGAGAAAAGAATGTTATTTTATTTGTAAGCAACAATGTGCTATTAAAAGAAACTACTTCACGCCTACAGAAGTAACTACATCACAGTAAAACATTTCTGAGATGTGTGTATTGTGTAGGAATGATAAAAAGAAAAAAAAATAAAAGAAAAGTGCGTGTATAATTTAAGAAAATAATGTATAAACTCTAGTACCAATATTCGTCAAATATTTGTTCGCGGTTGGATTCACAAAACGGTACTATTCCACTCAAGAGCGTACTCTCGCCGATTCTCACGCGACTTTTGCGTAAGATTCATTTTCATTCCCGCCACGCAGTATCAATCGAATCGGTGCGAACCGGTTCGACTCAGCGAGACGTGTCGATGCGCGGCGCTGTGCGGCCTCGGGTCCGCGCGGACCGTAATTTTCCTATCGCGGATTATAAAACCCCGACGATTCTATCCCGCGGGATATTGTTTGTCGTGTAAATATTACCAAAACACTTCGCGCACGGCGGGCGGCGTACAACCGCGTGCGCGTGTAACCACCGCCGTTGCATGTGCATCATATATATGCGTTGCGCGTGGTGGACAAGCTTCCGATATACGAGTTGCAAAACTTTTGGGTTTCCATTTGGCGACGCGTCCCGATTGGATGAATCGACATTGTCAGAGGGTCACCCTCGGCGGCTCCTCGTTCGTCCCTCCTCCCACCACCCCCGGACACGTCACGCACATTCGCGCGGACTTATGGGCATAATTCGTCGGTATTATTTGCGAGAGGGGTTGCACGCGCGGATCGCAAGCAGTAGTATTTCCCGACCGTGTGCCGTATTTTAATTCACAACTACATTGTATTTACCGGCCTTCCACCCTTTGTCACATCCCTCGGTTCACGAGAAGACCCCCTCGAGACTCGGTCAAAACCTCGTGAGAGGAGGTCACCTGGTTCTCGATTCCGAATTATCGGAGGAACAACTTTTTGGGATATTGTCACATTTCTTAAAATTTCGAGATTATGACTTTTCGGGACATTGTCTCTAGTTTTCAATGTTCGGAATTATGATTTTTCAGGACTTTGCATGTCCATCTTCTGATGATCCTCTGATAGTTCGGCATTGACCAAGGGATGTGACAAAGAGTAGAAAAAAACCTAGTAAACAATGCAAATGTGGATTAAAATATGGGACATTATACCATTTTTCAAATTTTAGCCTTTTTGGAGGATTTTGCATGCCCACCGATCAAAAATATAGAAATGACAGACTTATCAAAAGTGATTATCAAAATTTGTGAGTGCAAATCGATGTAATAAAAACTGCAATATAAATTAAATTCTGCAGAAACCGTATAATCTTAAATATTTATAGTTTTTGGCGTAATTATAATTCTGAGACTACTTAGATAATTTTTATTGACGCAATCAAAGAGAACGGCATCTCTATTATAAAAGCAATTAAAAATTTTATTCTATCTGCATTGTCCCTAAAGTTTCTTGCTGCATATAACTGTGTATGGTCGAAACGCTCTCGTTGCATCTCATTCGGCGCATTTAGCAGTCGTTGGGAAGCGACAGTAAGACGTTAGTGTATCTATTCGTTTTCCAGACCGTTCGCGAACAGACACGGAAACACTGGGCAATTACAAGCATGCGATGCCAGACAGGAAAGCGACGAGAAAGAGAGGGAGACGGAGAAAGAGAAAGAGAAAGGGGATGGTACTCGCAGAAGAAGTGCACAGCCGCCAATCACGAGGTGTCAGCGGCGGCAGGCTGTCATTAGGCGATTAAATTCCCGTAGCAGCCGATCTGTCTTCGTTCGCGTAAATCTTCATCAAGTTTCGATTTTCCGCGCGTTTCGATGCGAGGCGAGTCGAGGGGAGGCGAGGTGATGCGAACGGCGCGAACGCCGGCGGCGTCTCCGCTCCGAAGCGCCGAAGGGCAAAAAGCACCGTCACCGCGGTGATCAATAATACATCAAAGAATAACGGTGAGAATATCGGGAACGGCTGGCCGAACGTCGCGATGGCTAAAGATAACTCTACGAGAGAGATGTCTCACCTGAACTGAAAAATACTTTTGTGATCAATTCTCTTATGAACCTGGAGCCTACAGAGAAAATAAATGCCAATTATCTTGCAATCGTTTCATTTTTCATTGTTACATGCTTTAATAATTAATTCTGCAATTGACATTCAATGAGAACAGAATCTGCTCAAGATCGTCTATTAAACGGAGTTGTATATTTACATACATAACTTTTTAATTTATCATGTATAAGAATGTACATGAAAAAAAGAAAGGCAGAAATTGTACACGCAATAGCGAAACGTCGGCAAAGCATAAAGTTTAATGTAATTTGTAATTAAAAATAAAAAAAGTTTTCGTAATTCGACAATAATAAAAACGCGATGTATGTATGTTATTGATATCAAAGAATATCAAATATTAAGTACCAATGTAAGACGGCAGGTTTCGCGCAAAGCTTTTGCCGAGCGAAAAGAACGATTCAAAATAAGAATGAACATTATTAAAATATATTGCGATTGAACGGGACAAATTATATATTGAGTTAATGACGGAAATTACTCGGCGTTATTTACTCAGATAATCGCATAAGCGTTGTTTTATGTTTTACACACGATGGCGGGTTACGACCTGCATTAATCATAAATGCGATATACGCGCATTTAATGATTTATATTGAATCGACGGAATAGAATTTATACATTGACAATCTGTTTGCGCAATGGTACTTATGAATATTCGAATTGTAGAAAACCGCTCTCAAGGTTGGGTAAGACATTTGCTTTATTATTGTTCAGCAATTATAATATTGCATTCTTAATTTATGATAATACGTCTACTTTTATTGCATTCAATTTTACTGCGTCCACCTTTGACATACTTGTCTGCCATGACGTTAAGGATACAAATGCCATTTCTGATTGACGTATAGAGTTCATATTACATGTACATAGAGGGTGAGCTAACGAGTATTTTCCAACCTGTTTTTTTGTTACCGACTGATTATACATTTCTTTTTTAAAAACAAAGTTGATATGCTTTGGTATATATCGCATAAATCAGTCGCGCTAGAAAATTTTCATTGAATTGAATATATGTGCATCTTAAAAAGTTGTGTCCTTCTCGACTATGATAAATTTGAAATCAACACTGTCTCAGTAAAAATTTAATCTACAATTTAAACTATCGTTATCTTTTTCAATATTAAATATCTTGATTAAATCTTGAAAATAATTGGCGCGATTATATACGCAGCTTTTTAAAATTTATTAATAAATAAAAACATTCCTTGTTAGCTCTCTCGAATTTTGATAGTAACTGAATGATGGCATTTTATTCATCCATTTAATCGCCAGCAACTGCCGGGGCTGTCTCTCCGTTTCTAGTAAGCAATAGCGATTTTAGTTCGAGCGCACGCGTATATATCTCAGCGGTAATTTACGAGATCCTCCTTCACCGGTCGATCGATCGTGCCACGGCGTTGCATTGCGATTCCGCCATATAAGCATAAGCGTGTTTACGCAGTGGCTGCTTAAAAAGGCGTGTCCTCGGTCGCCGCACGGCAATCACCGCGAAAATTGCGCGGTTTCCAATTGCGCGTATTGAAAACGGCCAACAAACCGTGGACGCTCGCTCGCTCGCTCGGTCCCTCCGCCGAGGAGGGAGGGAGATAGAAAGAGAGAAAGAGGAGACCGGGATTCTATAATATTAAAGGTAAATATCCTTGAACGCTCGGTCATTAGAGCGAGCGATGCGTCCCGGCCGGCCCCGGACTCCCGCAATGATACGGTACGGCGTGCGTCTTATGTAAATTTCAAGGCACGCACTTCACCGGGGAAAAGAAAAATTTATGCCTGTCCCGCCGGCCAAGGTCTCGTTTCCTCTTCCTGCGTGTAAAGACGCCCGCGACGAGCTGGAAAACCCGGAGAAACCTCGTACGTTCGTATCCCTCGTGGATTCGTTGAACAGGGAGGGGAAAAGACATCAGTGAGTCCGTCGCCGTTCATTAGGACGTCACGTCGTTTTTTTCTCCCCCTGATAACGGGCTGTTCCGCTTCACGACGATTGTTTTTCTAATGTCTTCATAATTTCACGAGCGGCTATTTTAGCCGCGGCTACTAACGTAGATGCCGCGTAAAGAAAAACAGCATTAGGCTGCTTTTTGAGCGTTTTGCATTTATAACATGCGTTCATTGTAGATTAATTGAGTAATTGCGTTCAACCACATAAAACTAGACGTGATGGTCGATGGTGAAAATTAAAGGACATCAATATCAACTCTTTAGATTCTCGTAGAACAAAGAACACTGTCTACCTGTCGCCTCTATGTGGGCGATTCTGTTGATGATTTTTCTTTAAATGTGCCTCAGTATCCATCGAAACCCTTCGTCCATGATTTCATCGTTCGCAAATGTCCATAATGGATAATAAGTTTCCATCATTTTACATGCAGCAGAATTAAACGGAAGAATGAGAAGAGGAGAAAGAGAGAACACAGTCCGGAGCTCGCGCGGCTAAAAGGGAAAGTAATAAAAAAAGGAAAAGAGCGACAGTGGCGGGAAGGAATCGGAGGTGGACCACACGCACACGCGACTTGTACAACACACGTACACACACATGCACACGCGCGTATACAATCGTCAAGCGAACGTGACCGAGGCGGACTGAGTTCATATTGTAATGCCGAGGTATCCATCCCGCTGCATTATCGTACAGTCCGCGAAAGCAGCCGTGCTGCGCTTCCGCAAGCGTGCTCTCCGGCACGGAACAGTCGTATACGGCTATGACACGAGCATCTCCCCCCTGGCCCCTTCACGATGTAACATATATATATATATAATATTTTTCATTGTTTAGAATCTGTGAGAGTAACAACGGAGCTCTCGCTGTCGCGGAATGCAAGAAACGGGCTTCTCGGGGCGATCCCTCCCGATCGGGAGTGCCGAGGGCACATGTGGAGGAGGGGAGACAAAAAGGATATCTTTGGGGTACACGAAATATTAAGTCGTAACCCGTTCGTAGCCAGATGGGTGGTCGCGAGCGAGTTACATGCACCGTCGCGGGGAAATGCAAAATCGTCCGTACGTGCTCGAATCCGTCCGTTCGTTCGTCCATCCGTTGGATCTGTCCGTTCGTACGGACGCAAAAGTGCATTCGTGTGTGCATGCAGCCGTGCGGCGGATACGGACGACGATTAGAAAACCGGAAATGACGAGCGCGGATCGAGCGAGAACCGACGCTGGGCTCGATCGTCCCTCCTTTTCTTTCTCTCTCTCTCTCTCTCTTTCTTTCCCGACGTGGGATCTCCCATGGAGATCCAGGGGGAGAATGGTAATCAGTCCGGCCGCGACTGTACCGAGATAAACGAATCACGTATTATTATAATGGCCAGTTGCTAAATGGTTTTTTTCAATCCGTCCGTCCATCTCCGTCCGCCTGCGTCGGTCGTTCGTCTCCCATTCTTCTCTTCCCCCATGCCCCCCTCTCGCCACCCGCCCGTTCCTACATAGTCCGCACCGACTCGTCCGACCGCCTCGCCATTAATACTTCATTATAACCGTAATGAAAATAATAAGAAAGGCCATTTATCCGAGTCCGTGTAGTTTGCTGTTTCTTCCTTTCCTTCTTTCGTTCTTCGTTCGGCTCCGGCTTCTCTTTCCTCCTCCCTCCTTCTCTCTTTTCGCCAGTCGTCCCTTATTACTTTATACATACATTGAATGGGAATGTTCTCGTCCTTGATGAACGACTTGTCCTGTCCCTGATGGAAATCGCGGAACGTTCATTAGACGCAGCGATCGTCTGGATAGTAATAACTTACTAATACTGATAATATTAATAACTTCGTATTTCCGAACGCAATGTTTGCACGTCCCGTTATTTTCGATTACTGCCGCTTCAAGTCCGCGTTGTCGTGTTTCTTTTCGCTATTTATGAATTTCAGAGTATTTTCAACAAACTTATGCAATACAACGCGCAACGTATTCTATTTCGCAGAATAATTTTTCCCTCCCTATTTATCTTTAATGAAGGACATTATGTATTCCGTTTTATAAGTTAGTTTCATGCACTTTTCATCCTTTATTTTTTTAGAATATGGGAAAATGTATTCATTTTTACTTTGCATTCTGCAACACACTCATCTCTGCGGCGCGTTGTTTAGATCTCCGTATTTAAGCGTTTGTGTGCACGACGCATTCGATTTTAAAATATCATCGTGCACCGTGTAATGCACTCGGCTTTGCATCCTTACATTTTGCCTCTGTGGCATGTTACGTTGTATTCAATTTTACATACTGCACGTCTGCGGTATGCGCGGCCCGAAGCGTGTCGTTTCCAGTAATGATCAATGACGACGACGACAATGAAAAAAATCATCGACCGATCCTCAACGACGACGACGACGACGACGACGATATCCTGACATTCGACCGGCGGAGAAGGCTCGGAGAAAGAAAGAGAGAAAGAGAAGGAAAGGGCGGAACGGGGCATTTTCATTAGCATAAGATTCTTTTTAGTAATCTCGCATAATGCCTCTCTCTTCTCTCTGCTGCCCTCCCCACCAGACGGGAAGCGGGAGCGGGCATATGCCAGAGCCTATCATTATAGAGAAGGAATCATTGGATGATCTTAATCATACGAACCGCTCTCCGTGCCTTCGTACCGGCCAATCGCGTCAGCCGATTTCGAATAATGGTTTCCAGCGGAGTTGTGCTAAACTCGGAAATGTACTGCCCCGCGTTCGAGAAAACTATAACTGGCAACGAACCGTTTCACATCTACAATCGTACGACTGACCGTCCCAAGTAGAAACTAAAAAAACGTCTTCTGTTGCCTGAGGACAGGAGACGATAGAAAAAAATTTTCTCGATGGTTAAAAAGAGATATTTCCATGTCCACACAAGCAATAAATTGTAACAATAGTTACAATTTCTATCAAGTCTACATTTACATATTGCAATAACGTTGACACATGTAATTAAAGAAATACGAGAAATGCTTAAAATACATATATATAATATAAAAGAATTTTTTTATAAACAGATAAAAATTAATTAATTGATATTATAATACAAGATATTTTTTCCATCATAAAGTCAAACGTTACGTTGACTTTAATTCAATACGGAATAAGAAGAAACACAGTATCACGTCCACGTCGATATCGCAAGGCTTGAATTATAAGAGAAAAAAACCGATAAGGGATACAAGTGTCGCGCGATGCGCGGGCAGATACGGTACGACCCCTTTAAAATCAGTCGCGGTCCTCTCTCTTTTCTTACCCTCTTTCTCTCTGTCCTTTCCGCAGCCCCTAATCGCGAGAGGTCGAGAGCCTTGACCGTGGCAGCTCGACCTATCTCAATCCGTGGCGCAGGCGAAGGGACGGAGGGCCGCTGCCGACGGCGCCGTCGCTGCCGCCGCGCCGTAAGGGCTTCCACCCTTAAATTCCGGTCAGGAGCTTTGTGGCCGTTAAGGGGTGGCGTGGATATGGCGCGGCGTGGACGGGAAGAAGGAAGAGGGGCGGGGAGGGCAGACGGCGGTGATGCCGGCGGTTTCGCTACCGTGGAAGTGGAAGTGGCGTGGGACTCCACCACACCGGCCCGACCGCGCGCGTTTCATCCCCGGGAAAACCCGTGAAAACCGCCACTTGTTGCGTTACCTGCTCTCTCTCGGCGTGCCCACGATTGAACGAATATATACGGGGCGAAGTATATACACCGCGTGTATTTGTACACTCGACCATCCCCCTCGTCTCCCCCCGTCCCGTACTCCCTCATCACCTGACTTCGCCGAATCGCGCGTTCATATTATATACACGCCGGCTGGCACGATGAAATCGGGACACCGCGAAAAAGTTGAATTATGTTAATGATGTCATGCGGGTAGATCGTTTTAATGACTGCCGCGTGATCGGCGGCTTGCATTTTCAAACTTGTTGATCAAACGGTGCATTAATTGAGGGAGATTTAGATTCTCCCTGATCTGTCCTCGCAAAAAAACATAATAAAAAATCTAATAATAAATAATTTCTTTAATAAAAAAGAGAAATAGACTAAATGTATGATATGGAAATGAATCAACATCGTTGAAGATTATTCATAATCGTGAATTTACATTTTTTTTAGATATATTGGGCGATCGGGAATTCGCGAATGTTTATTTTCGACTGCGACTCGACCTTGAAGATCGGAAGAGATCCCAAGACTCTAAAAATCGAATCTCAATGAAAGGGGGATCCGATGCCTCAGTAAAAGGGGGATATGATAGATATGATGAAATGTAAAAGAGGGGAACGGTAAGCGCGGATTTGCATTCGAAGCGTGCAATTTCTAACATTTTTCGCCCCTTTTTGCGAGATTCCGAATTTCTCGGCTCGCGTATTCGATAGGTAGCTCGCGATTCTATCCTCCCTCGTGTTCACCGCCTACCTTCTCCCGCTCGATATAAAGGGGTCCACACCCTACACTTACAATCGGCTAGACGCAAAAAATGTCGACTTCGACGTCGCCGTTTCGAGAGTAAAATCCGCTCTCTCTCTTTCTCTCTCTCTCTCTCTCTCTCTCTTTCTCTTTCTCTCTCCGTCTCCTCGTTCTCGCTCTCTCACTCGTCCGCCGTGATTTTCAATGTAGGCGCTGATCACGGGGGTAGGTAATATCAGTGCCCTGAGGCCGCCACCGTCCAAACAGCTCGCATAAGGGCTACGCCGATCATGCTACCGGGTACCGAAGCGCCGAATATCGAAATTACCTCCTTCCCCGCCCTTTCCGCCCGCCCGCAGAACTAAGACTCGATCGATATAATCATCGGTCTCTCACCTGCGGCCACGAATCGATACGAGCGCGCGCTCACCGTGCGCTCGTGGAAAAGGTGGCCCATACTCCGCCGAGGGAACCAAAGCAAGGTTGAGAGACCGAAGGAGGCCACGGCGGGGGTAGAGAAGCGATATCTCGAGAGGAAACTTTGCCGCGAATTCGAAATCCCATTCAGAACCAACTTCCGAAATCCATGATCGAGAAGCTTATCCTTGGAATTTCTCGATATTACAAAATGTGAATTTAAACTTATCTTGGAGCAATATAAATCTATATTATGTATCAATTTTATCATATATACCCACTTATAGTTTTTATGGTATCATATCCATATAAAATATAAAACATAATAGTAGAGCGATTATAATAGTTTTATAGTTTTTATTTTCATAAATAGTTAAATATCGGCAGCCGATTTATAAACCGAAATCGCATAGCGACGTAAGTAAAGATTCTCTTCTCCTTTCAAATATTGACAATCGATTAAAAATTAAAATTACGTAACGTTGCTTTTAGAAGAATTTACCTTTATGACGATTAAATATTAATGAATTTAATGAAAAATGAAAATCTCGATGTCAGAATTGACAATATCAAGAGGGTGGAACTGGACGTCCTACAAAATCTTCATCTCTTATTAACTCCCAGTGACGAGGCGTTGCAATTTTTATCGCTTCTTGTTATAGTATTATCTCATCTATTAGGGATGGCAGACGATAAATAATGTAGCTCCATACTATTGTAAGCGCGACGGTTCAGTAAATGACGTAAGGAGGTTAATCGAGTCCTCGCATCGCGATAAAGAGACTCCGCTTCTCTAGTGCCTACCAAACTCGATTTCCGAATCGAGACACTTCTGTTATCGATCGAACGTAACGCCGATTATTATACACGACACAGTACACACGCCGAGCGAGCACAAGGAGCGCGTATAACTCGACTCGACTACGGCAACGCGTAGAAAAAAAAATCAAGTCGAATCGAAGTTTACGATTCATCAATGCAATAAAAGAAAAAACAATTTTGCTCGCTGCAGATTAGACTTTAAAACGCAAGACTCGATGCAAGTAACTACAGTTAAATAGCTATAGTTAGATAACTCAAACTAGACTTGTACAACTACGGCGGTTTACCGTAATTGAATAACTGCATGCGGTTAACAACCCGCTGTACGCGTGCCTCCGTCTAAACTATACAATAAACTATAACATCGTGCAATAATCGCGAGCGATATACATTTTATGAACGCGCTGTTCTTAATTATCAACGCCGGAGTCTCCGCGGCGGGGGTTTGGTTTCCGCGATAGCGTTTTGATTCGCCGGTCATTGAATGGAGTCCGACACACGAATTCTGGGTCAGCCGCGGTTGCATTGTCGACCATAACGAGACAATTGCGACGATACTTGTATACGGTGTAACGCCACACCGAGAGCGGCCGCAAGCAATGTAACCTTCGTTTCATTAAATCCCCGTACGGCCACCAACCGACTTTGTCGGAATAAAAAGTGGGATATTAAAATTGCAAATTAACTTTTGTGGCGATTCCAATCCCTCCTTGCTCGCCCACCCCTTTAGCCTCCCTGACGATTCGCGGTAGAATGCGGTAACGTCGACCTGAGTCGAGCTGAGCTTGCGGCCGTACACACGCGTGCACCTATGGGCACGCACACGCGTGTGCGGGGCGCAGCACAAAGAGATGTTTTAAAAAGGGCGGCCGTAAAAATTTCATCGTAATAACCTTAGAAATTTTATAGAAATCGTAAATTTGCCGGAGCGGCGCGCTTGCCGTCCGCCCGCGAAACCAGCTGCAATATTTAAACGCCCTTCAGAAATAATTGGCCGACTGGCTGTTCCGCGGCAAATGGTCCGAATGCGGGAGAGAAGGAGCAAAGGGTTAATTACCGCGTTAAAAAAGAAAGGAGAAGAGAGAGGGAGAGAAAAGAGCTACCTTTGCTACGTTTGCGTCTATGCGGGAACCGACGCGAAATAGGGAGGCAAAATTGAAGAGAAAATAGATAAATGCTGGGATACATATTTCGCGTTCTGGACCGACCATCTCGGGGCCCACATTGAGAGCGGTAGATTGCAAGATAATGCAAGGAACAGGATCGATCCCCCGATATCGCAGAATCGAGGAATAATCCGTCATCCGATCGAGAGTCCACACGCTCGAGCCACGATATCTTCGGGTTGTAAATTCTACGCGTACGCGCGCGCACGAACGAAGCGAAAGCGCGAACGCGCGGGATAATGATACGGTATTTCTGGCATTCCGATAATCCACCGCGATAAATCACGCCTAAACGGACGCGCGCGATGCGCCGTAAACACACGTTGCGGTGCGCGTCCGTCGGTTCCGAAAGTCGAGAAGATTGATGATATTTTATAAGTTCGTCGGCGGTGTCGAGGACGGAGGAAATGTTCGCTTCAAAAGAGAATCGGGAGAGTCCTGGTTCGCACTCGATGACTTACTTCGAGGACGAGGATCCCCTTGGTATCGTTCTGCGAAAGATTATGCATATCTTTTGTTCCCCCTCGCGGCAAAAATCCCCTGTAATCCCGATTATCACATTGCTTTCTGCAAACGGAAGACACATGAAGACATCAAATCACGTGATGCTGTAAGTACAGCTTATTTAAGTATATAATTAAAATATTCTAAACTAAAAATGTTTAAATATTTAAATATACAATTTATCAGAGTTATATGTACAGAAAATAGAATATAATATCTATTAATATCTATTAATATCTATTGTATTCGCTCTAAATTCATTCCGGATAGATATCACGATGTTGACGGCAATAATATATCGTTTGGCGTTCGCACAAAAATAACGATGCGTTTAGCTACGAAGGAAGAAAAGTCAACTCTCTCTTGTTCCGTTTGTTCATATTGTAACAATACATCAATTTCGAACATTGCAATTTCTAGGAAAATATTTAAGACAATTTAACGAATTCCTCGACCTCGAATCATACTCCTGGAGCGATCTTCACAAAAGCCTCTTACGTTCGTACTTCATGCGCTGCTTTTTCGATACGGTCGAACGTAATTTCGACTGTCCTTACCCTTTGTAAATCGCTCGTAAGGCGCGGAACGAGGAACGGTCCCGGGACGAAACCTCTTTATCGTTTATGTCGCGGGGATGGAATATGTGTATATACATATAATGTTGCGGCCGCAAAGACATCGAGAACCGACGTCAAACGTCCCGCATTAAATTACATTGCATTTCCATGGCGGATAGACGAGGGACGCGGTGCATATGCATACCTGTCCTTTGTCCGGCGCGATGCACCGAAACGGTGTACCGGGTGGCCCGTCGTGGAATTGTCACAATCGTAGTAGGACTATCACAACCTCAGAAACTACGATCGTCACGTTAGACGGACTGAAATGGTTGTTAATCTTGAATCGAATCAAAATTTTTTTACAACCCAACCGATTGTATCTGCTATTCACGTCGAGATGACATCTTTGTGTCTCGAATACGATTCAGAACAATTTCGAGATCGTCCTGAATCCTGCGTTCCTAAAATTCGCACGCACCCTGTAGATCAGGAGGGTACACTGAGAAACATGCACACGTATACGGGGCGTCTCTGGACACGTGGTAGTTAAATCGAATTCCCCTGCTGTCCTGTCCGCCGGAGACACAAAGCAAAGGTTGCCGGAGTGGATGGGTCGCCCTGGGCGACCATCTAGCAAATTGCGGTATCTAAGTGCCCGCTGGAAACGGTCCGCTTTATCGCTCGGTTCTCGTCGAGAATTTCGAATTTCGGAAAGTCGCTCTCGCTCACTCTGAGGAGCTCCGTTGCGCGCGTGCAGACGAAGAGAAGATTCGCTGTAAATCGCTAGAGTGGCGGAAACCTCGACGGATTTTCATTGCTTGAACGACGTTCCGTCGTAATAATTAATATAAAGTCCCGCAATGTGAGTAATGGCTAATGACGTCGTAGTGCAGCGTGGACTAAATAATTAGATTATTTAATATGTAACTTTTTAAAATAATATTTTAAAAAGGAAAAGTAAATAAAGTGTAAAAAAGATTTCTTCCATTTTTTATGTTTAGAATATTTTTACACATAATAACGCTTAATATTCTTTAGTTAGCTAAAATATTCTTTTAAATTAAGTAACGTCATCTTGTAATTATTTTTTCGTATGCTTAATAAAGAAATAATAGTTCCACGATGCATGAATTAATCGCGAGGTATACCGTCCATTGCGTTCCGATACGCTACCCATCCTGATCCGACAGTGTGTTTAGCATTTAGATGCGAATCGTGCGAGACCAGAGAGTGCGCGGCAAAGGTTTAAAACAACAACTCTTAGGACAGATCAGGGTGGACGGACCACCGGGCTGGGGTGGGCGAGGGATCATTAGGACGGATTTTCCGCCGCGCGATTCTCTGATTGCCTCACGTACGACGGTTACGCGCGATCATTCGGTTCGATGATAATTCCTTGGGCAGTGCGGCACGTCTGGCTCGGAGACGGGAGAAGGAGGGAAAAGAGAAGGTGGTGGTGGTAGTGGACGAGGACCAAGAGGGTGATCTCCTACGATCGCACGCAATTACATGCTGAATCTTTAATGGAACGTTTCGAGCCTGGAATTAGTCGAATGCCATGGAAAGCCATCGCCACGTAATGCAACCGCGATCTCTCTCTTTCTCTCTCTCGCGCGCGAGAGCGGGCCCTTCTGGGTCCTGTGCCTCGGGTACGTGAGCCGTAGAGATGGACGGTAGTCCATCTCTTACTTCTTAGATAGATGGGAAACCAAACAATGTGGGCGCGAATCCATTAAAACGTTTGAGCGCTCATATATTTATTTTATCAAGGATTTGAGACGGCAGGCTATTTTAATCCACTTCTCACATACATAACTTTACTCGTAATTTTATAGTTTTTGTATTTTATATATTTTTGTTTTTTCTAAAAATCCTTTTATTCTAAATAATTTTATATTCGTTTTTTTCTGCGCCATTTAAATAATTGCAGATTTAGGAATTCTTTATTTTTCTTTAAAAAAAATAATTTTATTTTTCTTTTGTACTAATATTACTCATAAATTTCTTCCAAGAGTCTAAAGCAAACATGCGTGAACGAGCAAACGCGTGAAAACGTCGACCGACGTCGTTCCTCGTGGCCTCCCAATGTACACCCGTACCTCCTTTTTCTTTCCACGGAGTATTATTCCGGCATTATTCAGAAGATAGGAATGCAGGTGTACAGTTACGGTTACCAGTAAACGCGCCGTACAGGCCCCGCAGTTGACAATGCCGCGACTTCTTGTCACGACCTCCCCCTCCTTCCCCCTCCCCGTCTTCGTCCTCCTCGATCCTCGTCGTCCGGTCGTCGTCGTCATCGTCATCCTTTCTCATCCATTCTTTTTCACGCGTTACTCTCTTTATCCTCGCCAACGTTTTCCCTCCTACCACGCGACCGCTACACGACGCGTGTCTTTAACCTCGTCCACCTCATTGTCGTGGATGCGTTTGTAACGTGCTCTCGTACCTAGGACCCACGACGACAATCGATAACGCCGTCACGATCGCGGAGGACACGCACGCTCCTGTCCCCTTATGTTAATGAGCTCTTAATATTCCGCGCGTCCGACTTCTTCTTCATCTCCCTCATCCGCCGCGCTTCATCGTCTACTCTTCATCTTCCGTCCTCCTCGCACGACACGTCTGAGCAATGTTTGCCATTACAAAGCGGGAATTAATTCATCTCTTCTTCGATCGCGTGGCTAAACCCGTTACCAAGTCGTTACCAACTTTCGGCGGGTTGTCGTTAACACTTACAGTTGCGTATAATCGCTTGCGAGAGCTTTCGAGTGAACGCATCTCGAAAGCTTTCAGCCGAGGTGTCTCTTCTTGTCGAGAGTTTGAGTTTTCATATTTTTATCTCTATATTATTAACCGTTTCGTGTATGCGGAGATAAAAACTAGCTATTCTTTTCTCGGGTGAACTAATGCAAAACGAAAGGATAACAATCGCCAAGGATTACGCAAGTTGTTTCATAGTGGCGTATGCCGTCTCGTGGATTTGGTCGATACTTTCTATTCCGAAAACAGAGGCTATTCTTCTTGGAAACGATAAACTTATGTAACAGACGATCCGTTGCGGCAGATGAAGAATAAGTTCGCGAAGACACGAAGGAATCACGCGTTCCTGCGTTTAGCAGTCTCGATTCCCCGCCTCGCATTAGCCGTTTCTCTCTCAGCCCGAACTTGCAACGGGCCATTTATCATCGTCCGATAGATCGACCGCCTGCCTCGATCGAAAAATTACCATCGACGCAATAAATAACGCTGCGAATTACTGGACGTCTTCGCGGCTCGTAAAGTTCAGCACTTCAATGGTTGTCAGCTCGAAATATCTCGAGAGGACAGAACTTGCCCCACGAATTCTCATTTGTTTGATCGAAATGTTCGTTAAAACTTGATTACTTCCGTCGTTTAAAAAAAAATCTCTCTTTTCCTGCCAACGCGCGCAACGGGCTGTACAACCGCGCTTATGGAAGTAAAAATTTAAGCTCTTGTTTTATATCTCTCCTGTAGCAAATATAGTTTTATCATTCTCTATTTCCTCTCCACTGTTTTCCCAAATTCGATCGTAATCCTATTTTCACCAACAGTAATCATCAAAATGCGTACGCGAACCACTTCTACAACGTCGAAATTTTCGCGGCAATATTTAACAGAGCGCTGTTTATTTAGAAATGCTCCAATCCGGAACAAAATGATAATTGACACACTAGTCGGCTTTCGTTCTTCGGGAATCGAAGAGGTTGACAACCGCCATTTGGAGCACGCATACGTGAGAAAGAGAGAGGGGGAAGAGGGGGGAGAGAAATAGAGAGAGGGCAGGCGCGAGGAAATACGCGGGTATAAGTTAGCCGTAAGTAAGTATAAGCGTCGTTCGATCGGATATCTCTCCGGCGCGTTTAAGCCGGTAAGAGACCCGATATCATTAATAATAATTATACAATTACATGTAGGTATACGGTGTATTCTGGCCTCGGTATAGTTTAGTGCCGTGTTATTATCCCGTTCTCGTCTCGAAGGCGGCGCGAGAGGCACGGCGGAGCGAGAGAGCACCGGCTCTCTGCCCTGGTATAGATATATGTTATTACTTATAATATTTCATCTTCGGAATTGGCGGTTGCGCTTTGTTTATGCCATGGGAACGTCATAGGCGGTTATAACTAAGGGTGGAAAACGAGCCCGAGCGCTCACCTCGATTCCGTACCGTGGCTCAACCACGAAAAGACGAGGCGTTGAATCGGGTGCGCGGATTGCAAAGCGGGTTGCAACGCTCACCGGCCGACCGTTTTCTTTTTTTTTTTTTATGCGTTGCCCCTTATACCGAGGCCGACATACAAAGAAACGTACTTTTGCGGCGAGGCCGATACTATACGAGCGCTAACGACACAGCGTCTTTTTCACCGTTCGCCGTCCGCACGTAGAATTTAATTAAACTTACATATCCTTGCACACGCATGGTCGGACCCATGCTCTTTACGTGCGAATTTTTCGCCCGAGAATCGCGGCGCGCAACGCGACCGTTTTACAGTTATGCAATCATAATGCACGTAACTAAGCTTTGACTGTCGCTGAATAATGCAGCCAGTTCCACGTACTCTGCTCGCGGCGCAGAAATATTATGTACACAGTACGACGTCGTGTGTGCAAATAGTAACGCTACGCGCGTCTTACAATTCGATCGTATCGCCCCACCTTTCCCGGCGAGGATGAAACAGCCGTAACTCCCTTCAATTGTCATTCAGTAATTACTCGGAAAATGTGGAATGAAATGAAGGGCCCCGGGCAGTAACACGATGAGCCGCACACGAGGGAAAAACCGTGTGAGGCTCGGAACAATATGTTTATGCTTAGCATAAAGACCATAATTGCAGACATTCTACGCTGTAACAAAGGTAAAAGAATAATTAGATTTGTTCTACAGTTTTAATATTTTTTTATGCCAGGAACAAAGTTTCTTTTTGTTTCCCACCTTACGCGAACGATTACTGTTTCGATCTGACGATTTTCGTCGATTTACACTTGCGGTCGCGTGAGTGACAGCGCATTAACGAAGAAATTTACAATAATGTGAATAAGGCATTTGAATATCCGACGAATAGTCGTCCGCTGAATGTCTGCACCGCGCGTGCAACGCGTACGGTATACTTATACAGTGTGTGCCACTTGTACGCGTCGCGATACGCCTCAGTTTTGCGAATGACTTTGAAAGAAGTCGCGGCGCGATGCGGGAATGGGATCGGTTCGACGACGGTGGCAAATTATAGGAATCTTCGTGTATTTCCCGCAGTACGCACTTCTGCGTCGTCGCCGGGTGTATCATTACTCGCACGCCGATTACCGCGGACTGTCCCGTATCTTTTTGCGGCAATCGGGCGCGACGAGAGCGAGGAGACGCGTACGTCAGGGTACGCGGAAAAAATCCGCGGACGTGTGTGCAAGCACGGCCGCAAATGAGACCTCCGGTTCGACGAACCGGACGGACAATATATTCGACGGTTTCCACCGGGAAAATTTATAACTCGACTGATTGAATATAGGCGGATGCGTTCCGAGAAGTACTATGCCTGATTAGAAAGCCCGGCATGCACGCGGCAATGCATCTGCAGCCCCGCCCATTCCCGCTCGTCCGTTCGCACCCTTTTCTATATGTATATATGAATATATGTATATGCGTTATACAAGGTGCCTCGGGCGACACGGCACCGCGGTACCGTCGTATAAAGGTATTTTACGAGATGTAATAAGCTAGCCTCATAAAATTCTTTGCTCCGAAATTTCGCGTTTTATTTCAGCTTGCACGTGTCCCCGCGCTATTTCGGTGATTACATTCTATATTGATCGTTTTTCGCAATTTTTAGAAAACGAGATATCATTTGTCGAACCGTTTCTTCCTTAATGGATGAAACATCGAAACGAATTTTTTCGGATTTTTATACTTGCGACAGGTACTTTTATTGTCGTCTGCGATCGCCAATCAGATTTTTAATATTAACCTCAAAATTACGAAAACAGATTCGTAAAAATAGATCATAGTCCAATTCAATCGAAAAATATATCAGATTCATTGAAAAATCTAACAGACAGGAAACGACATGCAGTGTCTGGGACACCCTGTATATGCGCGTGCACTGGCGCCCCGGCTTCCACGAGGGATGGAAAATGATGGACCTTTCGCGCCGTCCGGACTCTTTGAAGTCAATTTCACGGTGGATGTAGAGAAAGAGAAGTCATGGTGTTCGCGCGCGCAAAAGTCGCGTTCTTCTCGGAAAGTGAGAAAATGACACGCAAAGCCGGTCATACATGCGTGAAAATAAAACATCCTGTTTTCCTCCGGCGAGCTCTCTGACATGTTACGACTCACGAAAACTTTGGAGATGACTCTCATTTTAAGGAGAGGAAGAAAGAGAGAGAATCCTACTTTGACTGCTTTCGATTATCACTTTTAACGTTGACGTTTTAGTTGTCATTAATCTTTTCCTTTAGTTTCGAATAATAATTTTTTATTCAAAAAATAATATTACCAGAAATCTGAAAAGTTGGCACCTCGAAATGTGAATTTTTACAAAATTGATATGGTATTTGATTGTCCATAATTCGTCTACATTTGTCCATAGCTAATCATTTCTATCTATCTTACAAAAAAATTAAAAATAAGCAAAAAATTTATCAGCACCTCTAAGTGCGTTTTTTTAAAATTATATATGGATTCCAATTGTCTATCATTATCTATAAATAATTATATATAAATATGGGTAAATGATGGATAATTTATTAAATATTATTTCTCTGCTATGCTATCGCTAATTTAGATTCGCAATTCACCTATTGCATTTTCTTCGAGTCGATCATGTGACAGAGGCGTCATTCGGAGACATTGGCGCGGTTTCAACAAACCGGGCTGTTGCTTTTGTCGACGTTTAACCTGCCAATTTCTATCGGCACGGCAAAGGCTAGGAAACGCGGCTAGGTCGATAGAGCTGCATCTAATCGCGCACGTGCGCGCGACAACGACGGCTACCGGCGGCGGCATTTAATCGACAAGCAGCGCCGGGGGTTTGCGCGAGTCGCACGATGTAAACTAATTACCCGGCACTTTGCGCACCCTCTCCCCCTCCGCGTTCTCCGGGCATTCTAACTACCCTCGAAATCTTTGGCCAGCGGCTAGTTGACGTTGTCGAGTTACTTTTACGAGTGACTGACCGGTGCGTTTCGACAAAAGGCGCGACTGTGCGATGCAATCATGCACACGTTTAGGTCCGATTACACGGCGAGAAATGCAGGATAACGTTCTGACACAAACGATCTTTTTCTCTAAATTGTATCCTATCAATTACAAACTTATTGAAAAATCCCTGGCTAAAGTTATGCAAAACACATTGTATCTTATAGAAATTAAATACATTAAAATGTAATTAAAATTTTCTAAAAACAATGTTCTATTTTATGTGCATTGCAGTTTTTTAATTAAACCATACAAAAATAATTTTACTATAAATATAATAGCAGTTTCTGAAGCTTTCCCATGGATTTTTTAATGCAAATATATGCAAGAATGATCTCATTTAATTAACAGTATAAAAAGATAAAAATAAATATAAATAAACAAATATAAATAAAAAACCGTTTTGCATAATTAAATGGTTTACAAATTATCACAGACGTCTTAGATTAAGAGAGTTTGTCTACGTGTGCTCGCAGAATGGAGATTTTCTTCTTCGGGCGTATTCTTTTACAATTGTACGAATGTCGACACGCATGTCTGTCGTTCGAAAAGCGCTCGTAAATAAAGCCGATCGATGCAATATTTCACAGCGTGATTATGTAACAATCGCAGTCGTATTCGCGACTATTACGCGCGGCACGATACCCGCGGGTTATCTGAAATCGCTTTACAAGTATACAGCGTCGTTCGGCTTATCGGCGCGCAGCCGTGATAAAATTTGCAGCTCTAAAATCTGAAGCACGCGTTCTCTAGTCAACGAGTCCGCACGCGGGGCGCGCGCGACACCGCAATTCAAAAATCATAAAGATAGCGCGACGTCTTCGATCGACGTTCCGTGCCTTTTCGAGCGGAAAACGCAAAATGCGGATTAGATTAAAGAGCGGCGACGTGAAAACGTTTACGGCGAGCGAGATTTTTTCGCAAAAATGTAATCTCCGTCTAGCTGCACGCTCGGATCCACGCTTATTGTTAATTGAATCACACGAAAAATAGTTTTACTAGACCAACTTAATGTATCTAACAAGTTTGGGAAACAAATGGCTGTATTGTGCAAAATTTCCGCCGTTTCTCGCTCAGAACATTTATATCTACTGTCACAGCTTACATCCTGCTGTTAATAATTTTTGGAGGACAGGCTCCTATATATATCTTCTTCCTTCCTTTGCCGTCGTCCTTTTTCTTGCCTTTTTGTTTTTGCCGAGTGAGTACACACGTAGACACACGTACGTACGCTCGCGCACGATGTACGGCGAGGTCTGCGCGAATTAGGTCAGTTTATCCCGCTAATGGGAAATATAAAGTCGTATGCACAAATACGCGCGTAAATTAAATTTAACAGCCGTCCCGGCGATACGTGTGATTTACCGTTGTGTTTGTGCTTCGCATACAGCCACGAAGTATGTAATAAAATAAACGGCCTCGCGGCGGAGTGGCCGGGGCGTACTTTACAGTTTATCCGGTGAAACCGCGTGGTTACAATAATTTACACGTTTGGCCTCTTTACATTGTGTACGTACATGCGGAAAGGAAGAAGGCGGAACGTCGGCGGCGACGAAGCGGCAATATCAACGAGGTTGCCGAATTCACTCTCGAGTCTACTCTCAACGAGACACGATAATTGAAGGTGTCGGTGAAGAAGCGAGATTCCATCTCACGGTAAGTATACGCGTAATTTTTTTTCTGAACAGTCTAATTTAAATAGTATATAAATTGTTAATGGCAAATTATTATTATTTTCCGCTGCCACTTATTTCTATTATCTCTAATGCTAATAATATTTGAAGAGATGATAAATGTTGCATGCTAAAATTCTTTTTGCTCACTAGCTCCTTTCATCAGGCTTTTTTTACTGATGATCGACTGACCGACCGGAAAGAAACACTACCCCGACGCAGCGCCCTCGTCTCCGAGTGCTCCCATCGCGATTGTTATTGCTCCGCGGGCAGCTGTTGTAATTTCAGGTAATTCGAGCGATCCGGCGGCGGATCGGCTGCGTTGAAGCCGCTCCAGCAGCGAGTTATTTGTTGCCGGCGAAGTACGCGCATAGAGCCGATCGAGCGAGCCGCGCCGCGCGTTGAGGGCGAGCGATAATATTCGCACGGCGAGTGTTATGAGAGAACGCTCATCCGCGTCTGTTATTCTACGAGGAAGTACGCGGACTTGTTCCTGCCGACATCGGCCCGCGTCGATTATCACTACGTGATACGCGTACCGCGCGTATCGATTCTCGTGCTACGCGCCTCGCGAAAATATTCAAATTTCTCGCCGAGGGCAGAGTTCTTCGCCGGGGATTCCGCCGGGTGAAGATCCCGACGAGGTGAGAGAATACACGTGATCTGCATATTTCATCGCGACCGAAAACGCGACGTTATTTAAACGACGGCGAAAGAAAGAAAGAATGGAAATGTTTATTGTTTTCTAGAAAAAAATACGTTTTAGCAACTAAATCGCTAAATTATGATATATTAATGTTACAAATAATTAGAAAGAATTAAATGTAGGAAGAAACTTAGGAAGACGAGACTACATAGTTTTTGCACTTGGATGCAATTTCTTAAATTTTGAACAATTATTTAAGTTTTGGCTCATTTAAATTAAAATGTCACGTCGATCGGATTTAGAAAAATCAAGTTTTAAAGCACCCGATCTGTTGAAATTTTGAATAATTTTCATCAATTGCTCGAAGCTGTCTCCAATTTATTTCCATTTCTCCGCTTCTCTCTGCTGCTGCCACATCGTCGTTACGCATCGTCGTAATCCACGATGGAGAATGATCGATAATTCTACATGTGCATACATATAACTTATATATATATATATTACGCATGTAATCATTTCCAGCAAGCGTTATCTATTTCAGAAACTGCGACCGGCGAGAATCATCCTATATAATTATATCGCAACGGTGATCATTATATTATTATAACACAGTGGATACAACGTTACGTTAATAATAACGATCATTATTATTACAGGGCCATTTCGAAATACGGCACGATCGTCCTCGCTCGTTCGCGAATGTGCTGCAATGTCTGTTATGTCATTGTCGAGGGACCGGCGCGGATAACGCTGTTCATCTTGCTCGCGTATAAACCCAAGTAAGTGCGCGCGGGCTGCGGGTGGCGGCGCGTTTCGCCCCGTCGTAAATCGCGAATGATTCCGCTAAATTTCCATCTCGTCGAACGCGAGGGTAGGGGACTGCCGGGCGCGCGCGCGCGCGCGCGCAAACCAGCGTAGGGGTTGGCTCGTCGATGGTACCGGTGGATGGATAATGGGCAGGGTGAATGATAATGCCGCGTGCACACCGTGCCTTCCTGCGGCGCATTCCTCTATGGTTCGGTGTTCGGTTCCGAACGATGCGAGGTTCGGTCAATCAGCTACTGCAGAGTGATTGAACCGCTCGAAATTAGAACAGCTTGAATCTCTTTGGAAAAGGAAATGGAGAGTGCCATTCGAGACTCGACGCGGGATTCAGAAGGTTAGAAAAACGCTACATGAAGATATCTGAAAGCTACGTAGAAATGTGTGATTAAAAAGTATTGCGGGTACTTGTGATTTCCGTTAAAAACAATAGTTTTGGAATGCTTATGTAACCCTCAAGGATCCATAAATGGCACGGATAATAGACGGAATCGCGGAATTAAAGAGATTATCAGGAGCGCTAAGTAAAAATTACGGCCGGCAGTCGTGTATAATTAAATAATAATAGCAGCGTTTATATAAAACCAGCGCACATACGCTCCTCCGCTACGTATATACTTATCTCTCTACTCTAAAGAAATCACGCGAAGCGTATCGAACCCCGCGCATTTTGATTCTAGGAAGGAAGACGATTTCGCGCAGAAACACGCCCGATCATAATGCGCCGTTTGCGCGCCTCCTTGCCCTTACGCCGCGTCGGTAATTTTGATAATTCTGGGTTTCGGATAAGGGCCCGCCTGGAATCCGGCTACCAGTCTTTACTCGACCGATTTTATTATTCGTACCTTCGGGTCGTCCCGGGCGCATCGATGCATTATCGGCAGCGCGGTAGCCGATCTTCGCCGATCTGATCGCTCTCTAATTCCCCAACGTCGATCTCTCGATAACGCCCCCCTCTCCCCC
>VBVR01002122.1:0-24804 GCA_011638315.1 Tetramorium parvispinum
ATATATACGTCGGTATCTGTTATATACATACATCGAGATGCAAATTAGAGTAATCGCGCGGCGATCGGCATGTAAAGTGGATGGTTCTCTTGTTCCGTAACGCGAGAATTTCGAGCGAGCTGCGAATCCGCGGTCTACCGCGTGCTACGTAAATCTTTCTCACTTTTCAAGTAATAACTGTCAAATTTGTGATGCGAAATTCCTTCGAAAATTCCTCTGTGCGAATATACCACCAGCGACGATAACTGGCACCATTTTCAATCCGAGAGGCATAGCACATTAACCTAAGCCTACATTACTTGGAGCAAGTCATAGTGTCTCTAGGTCAGGAGGGCGCGAGTCACATTCCTTACATAAATGCTGTAAATTCTTCTTCACCGAATATTAATGTCTGCCACATTATGCAATAGGCATTTATGACCCTATTATTTGTCTTCCATGTGTTTGTTTGATTGTCAACTATCGCAATCAATTTTTGCGTGAGCTAAAAACATTTCTTGCAAAAACACCATTATTACTTACATTGACTTACAAAACAATTTATACAACTAATCATACTTCTGTTACGTATGATGTACATTGCGCAATGGCAGCAGCTACGTTTTTAAATAATGTCTCTTATTTTGAATAATTGAGCTTAATTTCGCATTGTTTAAATTTGCTATTATGTACGATGTTGATGCAGATTCATGTCGTCGGACGTTAAGAAACGTTCTGCATCTTATCTCCGTTAAACTGGAACAACATCAGTGAAATTCAATACAACATCAAAGAAATGTATGCAATATAAATAAAAATATGTAAAGAGTAGTACAATTTTACAACTAACAAGCATTATGGAATATCGATATCACTTTTAATAATTATTAAAAATAGATTTAGACCTCATCGTGATTAGTAAAATGGAATGTATGACTAATACATATTTTAACTGAACTACAACATTGCGCGCGCTACGCGCCGATCTTGATATGTTCTTGAGATAATCCTGAAATGATCTTGAGATGATCCCAGGATCATCTTGAGATAATCTTGAGACCGTCTTAAGATTATCTTAAGATCATCTTAAGTAACAGCTATGAAACAACTTAGGTTCGCCTTAAGAAATGACTATAAAACAACTTAAGATCATCTTATATTTATAAGTAATGTGAAGTAACGTGCTTACGTTGATAGTTTAAGGAATATATACTAAAAGACTTCAAGAATCTGCTTTACGAATCTGCTTAAAAGAAATATTTCTTCTTTTTCATTCTTCATTAATAATTGTAAAAGGATTGAATCAATACACATCAAAATTTTATAATGTTACAGCAACGTTACATGGAAAAGTTTCAAATAAAATAAATAGAGAGAGAGAGAGAGATTGTAATAATTTCTTTTTGTTAAATAAATCTTACCAGTATTTCTAAATAAAACAATTATTTTTTATATCCAACCACATACGGTACCACACATTAAAATAATAAAAATTTGTCACATTAACTTATCGTTTGTGAGGTGTCAAATCATAATTCTCACATTGATATTATTCTTGCGATGCGAAATGAGCCAAGCATGATAACTAACAAGTATCGCGGAAAAGCGGTGACGATAAACCTTGATTCCCAACACGGTTCGAGTAGTGTTTCATATCATGACTTTTTTTATTACGAAAGCTGATCAGTAAACATCAAAAAAATAATAAATTGCAATTAACGGGTAATTGGTATATAAGACTGTTTTTATTATAAATAAGTTCTTTATATGTACAATATAAATAAATTATACAGTCTTAAATAAAATTATTATTATTTTAATAATATCAAATTATGTAATAAATTAAATAATTTTTTAACAAGTAATAATTATTTATTGTAATCAGGAGAAATGTACGTCTAGCACAGCAAAAGATCCTTTTCTATAATTATGAACACTTACAGTAACATAAAATAACAATTTTAATACATAACAATTCCTCATAATTATATGTGTGTATACATACACACACACTTGTGTATACACACTTACTGTTTGTAACTTTATAATATTGATCAATATAACAACAATTTAATCTAATATAATATATTGATTATTTTTCTAGGCTATATGCAAATTTTTATCAATTTTTAACATTGAAGATTTTTTCATGCATTATACAATAGAATATATATCTCTAAGTATATGTATATTATATATTTAGAATTTCAATATTTATGTTTAGCATGAATTTGTAAAACATGAATCCATACCTATCATTTTCAAATCTAACTTTTCGCCATACATTTTTGCCTCTAAGATTGTTAGTCGATTTTTGTTAACTACAGCCAAACAATGTGTTTTTTCTAAATTGTTGTATTTCCTTATTTTAATGTTGTATATCTCATCAACTTTGATTTGCATCATATTTCGATGCACGAAACCTTCGATACCTTGAAAATTTTGCAAAATGTAACAATCATATTATTTTATAATTACAATAAATACCTTTTCTTTTACTTTCTGTTAATTTTGTAATGTAATAAATTTACCTGCATATTCGTAAATCTGAATAACATCATTATTTTCTATGAAAACAAGCAACGTTTCGACAGACCCACCAAAATTTAGAATCAGAAATGATTTTGGCCGATGTACTTTTATAGTCTGCAAGATCCTTGTTTGTGAAACGTCATTTTTGCACAGCTAGGTAAAATGATTAACACATTAAATGATGCGATTATATGAACACACTACACAGAGTGGCAAACGTTTAAGTTTCGTAGAAAGAAAATATTTCTTCATAATATTATTCTCTCATCATAGATTGCCGTAAATTATTGAATTATAAAACTAGCTACATAATAAGACATGAATGGAAATTCTTTTTAACTTACATATATATAATTTTGGCTAACTTCTTCATCGTAGTAGATGTACTCTTCTCTTTCGTAAATACCTACATTAAAAGTCAATGTGCTGCCACAACCAAGACAATTTTTTAAACGAGTACCATTTGAAGATCTTTCTTGCAATTCATAAGCAAAGGATTGGTTGGCTAGAACGCTATTTGAAACAAAATTCAATTTCTCATTCTTGTATGAGATAAGAGCTTTTAATATATCGGGTACATTTTTAGATGCAGCTTCAAAATTCTCTTGAATCATTGCTACAAATTCATCTTGGTACAAATTCATGTTTGTGCCATTACCAAGATCCAATACATGCTGTAAGAGAGAAATTAATAATAGAGCAACATTATCTAAATTTATTCTAAGCAAAAATTGCTTATCGTTAATTTATAAGCGTTTCTATAGTCTCTGTTAAATTGAGACAAACAATACAATTTTTATACCTAAATATAAATTTTAACGCGCATCGCTCTCTCTTTCACTCTGCATACGTGCATATGCGTATGCATTCGAATCAACATACCGTCAATCTATTGTTTTCCAACTTCCATATGTTGTTAAGGCTTCTGTTGCAGGCGCGTTTTGCAATAGTAAGTAAATATAAAACGCGATTCGATTTGAAAAACCTCCATTGATCAATTAATCCAAAATCGGCCACTTCATCGATCACTTGAAAATCAGTCTGAGTATATGACAGAACTTTTATATGGCAAGTGTTATAATTTACCAACATATAATCCACATCGTTTACGTCGACGTTATAGATATCATGAATATCTCCTTCGAATTCTTGGATATTCAGATAATCAAACGTATTGAATTTATATATTTGGTTTCTAGCATTGCATTTGAGCGTATCTAAGTGAAATGCACAAATCTTACTCAAATCTTCCTGCAAAGTAAAAGTAAGTTAAAAGTAGCAAAATAAAATTGTAATAATTAAAAAGTATAAGCAAACCAGGGCGCTGGTTTCTTGTAGAGAAGAACAGACCCATAAGTAAAGAATGTGTTATCGTAATTGCAAAAAATCTCTATTCGTTAATTTTATTAAGTACTGTAGATTTTCTTACTTACATATGCTGCCTCAATAACATGATCCATTTTAGGACGTTCTCGTGCTAAAGCTAATGACAAGTTCGTGACATTAATTCCATTCAAATACTCATTTCCATCAACGTTCTTTTCAAAATGGACATTTCCATATACCGTCCACTTTGCGGATATAGTCTGGTTTGCTTTATCTGCTGTCTTTATTGTTATTCCTTGCCAATTAATTGGACTTATTTTGTTCAGAAGACCCAAAATTTTAAGACTTTTGTCGAGAACAATTGAAGTTTTGAACATAAAGTTTCCTAAACACAAAGTTGTACGAGTAAACTATCAAGTATATTATCTATTTTAATTAATTATCAATATTGGAGTGTTTTGAATGAGCACTAACAGTCTGCTGAGCGAAAGATTGCGCGCAAATTAAGGTAAAGACAGATATATGTACGTCTGCACATACATGCACATATTAGACACTTAGATGACATGTGAAAATTTTATAATGTTATTTAAAACTTATTCTCCGTGTCTCTAATTTATATACTTTTGTTAACTTCTTACCAGTTAGAGTATCGTTTGCAGTTAAAGAAACAATTTTCGTTGGGTTAAAATTATTGATCAAATGGGCATTAAAGTCATGATGCGCGTGAACCGTTCCTCGTATCTTCATGTCGCCCGTAACATTCTGATTACCATATATCTATAAAAGAGAAATTAAATATTATTATATATTAGTACAATTATATATTTGTACCAATGAAGTAAAAAATCGCAATATACACAGCAAGTGTTGAAGAAAAGACTCAAGTATAGCTAAACAATCAATCTGTTACTTTTATTGAAACATCTCTTCAACATCTTACATTTTATTTTAGCTAAATATATTCTTTGAACAATAAACGTATTGTACTACACATATTTTCATTCTAACTTTTATTTCATGGTATATACATACCATGAAAGTGTCTGCATAGATGTCTCCTATATAATGGGAGTTAATACGTCCTAATATTTGAATGTCTCCAACAGTAATATTAGTGCAATTAAGTTTATCAATCATAATAAACTGTTGGGTATTTAACAAAATCAACAGATCCACTTGCAAGTCATTGATTTGCACAAGTTTTATACTTGTCTGGAAAGTCACATTGTCGAGTGTCATACGTGCTGAAATAGAAAATATGCTTTATTACATGGCAAAATCGTTCAGTATAATCGTTTTAAAAATTTAATTCTCTATTTATGTACTACTTTTTTGTGGATTCTCAAGAAGCCCAGTTATTTATCTATTACATTTATACGTACATATACATTTCTTCTATTAAAGATAATTACCTGGAATATATTTAGGTTTATTAAGCACAATAACATTCTGCTGCAAGTCTTTTATGTCAACTTCCATAATAGTATTTGATTGTAATTTTGCCTCAACTACGAGATTTTTTTTAAGATAAACGTCTTCTCGGAACGTGACGTTAGTATTAATCAAGAAAGGTTTATCGACATAAACAACATTTTCATGAAATCTATGTAAATCTAGATCGTTTAAGCTGCCATCGATGTTAAATATATCATTAAATGTAACTGAATTTTTAAGTGATTTTAATGCAGATATTGTAACATTTTCGTCATTCCTAAAGATTACTGTCTCGAGGAAATTGTCCAATGTTGATCCTTGAATTGATCCACTTACATTCAACCTTGTTACGGAGACAGTTTCATTGAAGTGAAAATTACCGCGAAGAACATAAGAGTTATTCTCAAGGGTTTTTAATCTATCTGTGAAGTCGCTTAAGAATACAGAATTTCCAATCTTGCCAGTTGTATTGAATTTTGTGAAAACTGTGACCGAGCCTTAAAGAAAGAGAGAAAAAAAATTAATTCTCATTACTAAAATTTAAAAAATGAATAATATAAAATTAGAAAAAAATAATTTTATTGTACATATATACATGTACATAGTACTATATGTAAATATATAGACAACATACCATTTATAACAATTGGTCCTTTCAGCGTCTGCTTTTCATTTGGATCCAAGATATCATTTACAAAATGTCCATTTATAAATTGTGATACTTGTAAAAATTCGCACGTGACATTTTTGAATGTTTTGCAATCTATAAATGTAACATTTCTATCGGCTTTTTGAACAGTGTCAACGACAAACTCGGACAAGCTCAAATTGTTTACGAAACCAATTACTCTCAAGTTTTCGATCGATACATTCTCATTGAAAATAACAGTCGCCATATTATCTTCCTTGTAAATGTCAATGATATCATTATTATTAATCCAAGTTGCCGTTATCACTCCAGTTACTTGTAGAGATTTTATCAATGCGTTTCCCTCAAAAACGTCTTCATAAAGTGATTTCGCATTCATCAATAATACATTCCATGTATTCAAATGTATTCCATTGATAATTTCTGTGTTTAAGATGTCAGTTTCCAAGTTGTCAACTATTAAAGTGCCTGTCAAATTCTGCCGCGTATAGAGTGTCAACACCCACTTGGCCAAATCAGTGTAATTGATTCCATTGATTGTCTTGGGCAAGACCTCATCGGTCAATAATGTCGAGATTGTCAAATTCTCGAAATGCACTTGATGAAAAGTTTTATTTACTTTATCAAAGAAAGATTTTTGCGAAATAGTCTGCTGTATAGTATCAAAAGACAAATAGTCGATAATAGATGATTTAACAAACAGTAATATTTTATTTAAGCAGCCAGAAGCGATATTTTGTTCGTGGGTTATGTAATCCTCCAACTTCTTCATAGAGTCAAGAGTTACGTTTCCAAACATGACATTTGCCGACATTTTTATCAAATCTAAAATTAATAAATTTATGATGTCGTGTTGAAATAAGAGGTTCATAATGCAAAGTGGGACAATTTCATGATTATTATAAGATGTATATATATATATATAACTATATATATATATATATATAACCTTATAATTATTTACAATTATACTCTCTTCATCTGTTTCGATCGAATCAAATATGTTATAAATTGCATTACAATATTCTTTTTATTTTTTAATTCTATTATTAAGAGAAAACGAGAAATGTTTTTAGAAAAATCTATTCTTGCATTTGTGATGTCTCTTACAATAGCTTTGTTATAAAAACAAAAAATTTGATTGTTTATTTTGCCAATTTACAATCATATTATGTTTAAAGAAGCTTTTATAATTTTTTTAATTACTATACTTACGAGGAAACTGTTGATTGGTATTTAATGTTACGAATTCTGAGAGAAGATGATCGTTAATTCGTCTAGATTTAATTGTTGCACGAGGCTTTATGGTGACATCACTTAGGAATTTTTTATTTCCAATAATTACTGCATCTCTTTCAGTGTTAAATAAAAAGTCGTCGAGATCGGACCATGTTTTAGCATTAATTGAATGTTTAAGTACAATATTTCCCATAACGGTTAGATTTTCAAAAATAACGTCTGCTAAAAGACTATCGGTTTCGTTGAGCAGCTCTTCTATGCCGTTAATACCCGTTACATTTCCGTCGATCTGAAAATGTAACAGAATAATTATAATGTTCTATCTAATTGTAACGTACATACATATATGTTTAACGAATCGTACCTGAAAAGTTCCATCAATTTTCAGATCTTCAAAAGTAATTTCTTCCTTGATAACTTCGTGTCTACTTAGAATAATGAAATCGTCAATATTTATTTTATTTATCGCCTCGATACCCGACAAATGTGCTGTAGTTAGGCTGGCAAAGTGTTTTGCACCTGTGATGTTGATAGAAAACTTATCACTTGTTAGAACGTAATTCTCTGGATATTGCAAACGATTCAGATTTTTGACAATAGCTTTTTCGGCTACAAGCTGTTGAGAAAATATTATCTTTAATCAAAGGGAATGAAATCTAGAAGATGAATTTCTGATACATAACAAAACGTTCTTTTAAATAAAAATGATATTAACGCGGCGATTTTTCGCAAAAGTAGAAAAGGATAATAAAAATATAAACTTTTTTTTCCTTATTGTTGCATTAGAAACATCCATTAGAGTTTCATGTATTAAAAGAGTCATATTTTCGGAAATAACGTAAACCGTGAATACAACATTACTTATTTTCTTATGAGAGAAGATTTGCTTCGTCATCAAGATTTTTATTGGATATTCTGTACAATTCTCTGTGATTATGTTACCTTACCTCTTCCACAATTGTATCTCCAGAAATAATTATCGATTTATCTTTCCAAACTATATTTTGTATCAGGTCTTCCCATTTAACATTATTTACTTCGAGAACGTTCAAGTGTCCGTCAACCTTTAATCGCTTTAACTTTGAAAAGTTTATATCGCTATAATTTTTGACTGGTAAATCAAACACGATTTCTTCCAACGGTATGCCATTTAGAGAGAGAATTGTTAAGTTATTAGTGTCGATTGAAGGAAAAGACTTCTGGCCGTTGATAATGGCGCGATTTGCAATACCGTTCGCTACGATTGAAGTTGATGCATCATTAATGAAAGAAGCAGTTATATTTTTCGCGTATAAAGTACCGTTCACCAGAAAGTCTCCATTTAATTCGATATCTGACGGTAAAATAATTCTTGTCGAATTAGTCATGTCCATTTTCAAATTCGGTAAGATTCGATCGAGCTTCATTTCCAATTCCTCCAATTTCTTTAAATTTGATGTCACATTTATCAAAATATCTTTTATTTCTAAATTGATCGAACCGACTTGAACACGGCTATAATTTATATGTCTTTCAATAGTAGCGTTTGATACATTTACTTTCGAAAGATTCCAAAATCCAGCTATCATAGGATTTTTCAGATAACTGCGATTAAACCGTACTTCAGTCTCATCAAAGATGGCTTCTTGTTTTCGAAAAACTTCCTGAAAATTTATATATCTTATTTTGTAAAACGTTATAAAAATAATTCAAACTATATACATACACTATGTTTTATAATACATTCTACTGTTATTATATTTTACAATATAATTTTGTATATTTATTATTTCGCGATGCATTATACATATACGTATAAACATAAATATACATATATGTATTTACATACCTTTACATATGTGTGTTACGAAATGTTTTATACATTTAAACGTATATATTAAAAATCTCTCTTAGACAATGTGCATATTATCATTTACAATGTTATATACAAGAAATAAATGAAATGTGCAAATCAACCTCCAACCTACCTCCAACAAAACTCGTGTCTTTAATACGCTTTCTGTCTCATGATGAATAGGGTGTGCCGATTCACTTAAGGCCACTTCTATACGTACAAGCGTGTTTATATGTACGAATCCAATTTTTGGAATAACGACAACTTTTGATAGATCAAAGTTATTTAAAACCTGATTGGATAGAGACACGGTCTTAAACGTTGATCCGTGCCAAGCTAAAGCGATCACAGTTAGATCTTTTAACTGAACTAATAACAAAGACTCATTTCGATATGTATTCAGTGGTATCGTGACTATCCACAAAATTTCCGTTGTCCCTGTGAAATAAATTATTTATTTTATGTTTATGTGCCAGATATTGTTAAACGTTATATCGTCTTACCATTGAAATGCAGATTTGTCTCGGTATTTTCTTGAAAATCGTTCTCAAGAAAGTGAAATAAACGTAACTTCTCGCCACCGATTGCTAAGTATTCGATGTAACCGCTTTCGAAGCAAGCTAAATTTGCGACTTTGTTGGATTGGATAGGTTCCAATTTCTCAAACTGGCACAATTTATCTTCATTTTTTGATTTATATAAAACAACGTTATCGATACCTTGAAAAGCCAGCACAGTACGCCCATAAATTGGACAAACTTGAATATTGAATGCTTTTGGAACAAATAATCGCCGACAAAACCTGAACGATATAAATATACTTTTACACACCAAATATTGTATTTACATATTAATATCGTTTTCTTGTAGAATTATGCCTAAGGCTTGACTTTATATTCATGGCTGAAATATATATATCAGAGCAAATATATAAAATTGTTATGAAAGAAAGAATTTTAAGAGAGAAAAGGATTAAAAGTATCTTCTACTGAGGTTTCCCGGAAACTTAGGACACCAAAATTACAAGCATAAAAGTTGGAAATGCATTAATACATGCAACAAATGTTATTCACAATTTATTTAGAATATAGCTAGTCCTTTGCTTCAATTGCAAATCTTCTCTGTAGTTTAACGTCTCTATTCGAAATCTTGTCTACTGCAGTCTGGTATAAAAACTTTGCAAAATTTAATTACAAATAATAAAATGTATAATATAATATGATATTACGAAGATTAAAGGGAGCAACAAGCATAATTGAATAAACGGAATTACCATATATCAATACGATGATTTTTGAAATCAACATCAAAACTGTAAACATCGATCACTGACTGTTCGGAATATGCATCGTCATTATCGAGTAGCAGTAATTCATATTGATTTTCTTCTCGCACGAATTCCATGTCTTGAATTTGCTTTCGTATGGGCCATGTCGAATACAACGTATGTACAGTTCCGAAAATGTTATACCAATACAGAAAATAATCGGACTGAGATTCGACAAGTAGAATTGCCATTAAAATGTTTGTGTGATTTTCATTAAACGTTGCGTCGACATCGAAATGGAGAACTTTAAACTGTAATATGTGCCCTTCAGTCAATATGTTTATTACGCGTTCGCTTGACAAATCATCCAAATTAATCTTGTAGAAAATCAATGTTGAATTTTTGACACAAATAAAGTAGCTTGTTTCCGTTTGCAAAAACTGACAATTGTCTGTTGATATGTCAATCTTTTCAGATATATCAGTAAGCGTATGCAATGAAATATTTGTCACAACAACATCTGAAAACATATAGAAGCATTCTTTCAGATTATTTCAAATCATTCAGAAACAGCCATTGTGAAAAAGTTACCAATTTACTCGCATACTAAAGGACACTTGATATTATATTTTTCGAATCAAAGTATTTCATATATATTATACTTTGTGTATTATATAATTAAATAGCGCGTGCGCGCACGCACGCACGCACGCACACACACACGCACACGCACACACGCACGCACGCACGCACGCACGCACGCACGCACGTACAAAAAGACACGAAAGCGCGCAGGCACAAAATGACTTGGAATGTTTTTGCTATGATAAAGTTTAATTGGTAAAACTAAATTGTACCGTTTTTATTACATTTTAATGAATTCTGATTTAATTATGTTGAAATCTAATCTTTCTCTTTCATTATACAAAATTTATAAAAATTTTGCGGCACTTCTGTATTCAGTAATATTGAAATAATAAGTATTCGATAATAATTTACCTTCTCGATTTCCAGCTTCAGTACCAAATTCATATTCTTGCCAAATTACCGATGTATCTTCGTGGTCTCGAGGTCTTCGAAATGATCTACTATTAACGAGCATTTCATCCAATGTTTTAGACATTTCTTTTAAATCCTGACATTTTGCGATATTTATGAAAATCCATAACGTAAGAAAACACAATGCAAGATCTTTACTCGGTAACATTCTGAATGAGACTGAGACTTAACTGAAATTCTTGTGACTCGGTAAGTTCTCATGATCGGTGTGTCTCGTAAATATTTATCGCATATTGTATATGACTCACAATATTTTGATTTTCATTGAGCTGATGCTAACATTTAATTTAAATTTCTACAAATTAACTTGGCCGAAGCCGTTTGAATTTTCGTTTCCAAGTTTAATATCAATGTGTTATCTGTCATTTTTCCTTGTAGTATTATTAATAATAAATTTGTCGATAATACTGTAACTTTCTTAAATGTTATATGATGTATTTCATAACTATATACATACATATATAATATTTACTTGTATTATTCATTTACCAATTTTATATTTAATTTCACCAAATTTATATTTAATATTATATCACTTTATTATTTGAAACTAATAATTCATAACAATAAAACAATGTGAAATACAACCATAATAATCAATGTTATTATTACAATATGTTAATATTAATTATAAGATGTAATAATTTATGTGTTATCATATTATTTGAACGTAATTTACATTATTTATATATCTATATGTTTTCTATTATATTTATATTCGTTACGTTCTTTCTATGTTTCATTATTACTTCTTGCACATAAATTGAAGACAATAAATATGTATATACATTGTATAATTAAATCAATCACATTGACTCAAATTTCTCTGCAGAAATATTTTCATGTATGTTATAACATGTCAAAATCTTCAAGTAGTGGACAAATTACTGCGTATGTACTACAATGATATACTTTCTAGTAATTGTACCGTAACATGCATTTGACAATTATATCCGATTTCAATCAATTTGATTTTCAGAAAATTGAATCGGACATGAAACTAAAAAAAAAATTAAAATATCAGCAAAGTATAAATTATTGTTGTTATCGTTTTACGGCACGGTGACTGACAAAAATCTTGACCTATCACCAGCTTTTGGCTCAAATCTTAAATTCACTTTCTCGCCATCCTCATCACCGACCTCGAGGAAGGTATTCCAGTCGACGAGAAAGTATAAACCGTTTCTTCGTTTGGTTGGTAAAACAGGATCTGGTGAACGAGTGCTACCACCAAAGGATTCCTCCAGTGCCACAAGATTTGTGCTTGCAGATGTCGATGACTCTGGAGCCGGTGTCAACGCATCCCGGAAGTTTAAACCGTCCGTCGTGGAATCTGAAGTCATCGGATCCATGGTCGTAATCGTCGTTGTTGTTGAGGAAACATTTATAGATTCTGTCGACAAGATCATTCGTGAATTTATGTTCAATTTAATTTCCATTAATTTGTTTCATATTTCTCGCGAGTAAATTTTTCATACTTGTAACAACAAACGCGACAGTCACATAGCGATTAAAAATATTACAAAAAAAAATTACATTAAATTTCGCATAATTATTGATATAAATTTAAAATATAAACTAAAATGATTAGAAAAAAAGAAATTAAATTTAGACAAATGTAAAAAGGATTAAGTGAAAAAGTATCATATAGAAAACATTGAAAATATTGTCAAGTTCTATTCATTAAATATAGTTATAGAAATGATAGGAACTCTTTAGTTAAAAAGAAAAAAATTATTCAGAGGAAGGTATTGTACAAAAAGATGTATAATAGAGGGAGAGGGGGAGGGGGGAGAGAGAAAGAGAGAGAGGCTTAAATTGCAAGTGTGGCAATTGTGTCGAGAAGAGTAACTAAATATTGCAAATTCATTTTTGACGTTAAAAACGTAAGATTATTTTCCCCTCACCTCTATCACTACTACATTTCCTCCATTTAATTTATCGTAGCGCATCCACATATTATAGAGGAAGAACCATCTCCAAAGACTAGAGTAGATTATAATAAATTTCGTTTGCCTGTCCATCGCGTGATTGGTAGCGATGATGATGACATCGAGCTACGAACCGGTTCGCGTGCGAGCACATGCATCCAGCATTCACATGCAACATCACATGCAACGCGCACTGCTTCGGGGACAAGTACGCAGGATGAAAGTTGTATATCTAGTTGACAGTAACGTATGCACGTAAGGGGAAAATTCTCGCGTGCACAAAGATTCTCTTTGAGGAATATTGCTTAGATAAATTAGCTGGCAAACCACATCGTATCATATCACAATTTACCATATTGTGTTAATCTGCAATTTTCTTTAGATTTATATAAAAGCTGAAATTTCTCAATTTCATTTCGTTTGGATTAAATAAATAACATCTAATACTATTATTCGATGAGAAAACCGTAAATAATTCATTAAAAATCTTCTTTTATATAATTTATTATATATCTTAATAGTATTGTGTATATATATATATATATATATACAATATCCATTTGATGGTATATATATATATATATATATATACCTGTTTAATTGATTCAAACATTAAGTAATTAAAATTTTAAGTATTTAAATCATTCCAGATTTGATCCAGATTGGACTCTTCGATTAATTTAGAATACATATATTTTAGAATATGCATAGTTAATATATTGTTGATGTTAATTTTATTAATTGCGAAAAATTGCTCACCAATCTTATACTTTCTATGGAGTGCGCGTGCGCGCAGTATATTCAATTTCATAAAAAAAATATACTAAATAATTAGTTGATACGTACCGTTCGAATAATGATTGATTTCTCTTATATTTATTGATGAATTCGTAACGTAATCTAGATTTGGATTCACTTACACAAGTAGATTTGACTTACAGAATACGAAGCGAGAAGTAGAAGCGAAAGAAGACATAGCTAGATAGAGAAAATTACGTCGAGAGAATGTACAACGATATTAGAGTATTTAGTAGTGACATCTTGCAAAATAAGTCAATTTAATCGGGAGGTCGTATAATCTTATCTCCCATGCTGGTTAACATGCGTCTGATCCTCACCAGACCCTGAATAATCCGTCCAACCCAGAATTCCGAAGTGCCCAAAATGGATATCATAAACTTTTTTATACCGGTTGTTGCCGTCTCCGCCGTCGCCGCCGTCGCCGTTGTCGTCATATTCGCGAGAGTTCGATCGTCTTTGGTGATTTCAACGATCTCTTCTGGATTTTGCTGCCTTTTCACTTCATTTTTTACATCTCTCTCTTCATTGTAAATTCTAATTATCTCTTCTACACTCAGTGGATCCGGTCCATCCTTTAGAGTTTTCGTGGTAGTAAGCAAATCATCGGCTATTTTTTGCACGTCCCTTGCACTTACTTTTCCTTCCTGGATCAATCTGATTTTGTCTAAAAGTTGATTGATTTTCGTTCTCTGCCCTTCATCCTTGACACGGACCTCATGAGGCTTGAATATGTGGATTTTCGTCGGCTTCGTCGGCTCTATACTCTCCATCTTTGGCGTCGTTCTTGACACCTTGCGAGATATAAGGCCTATGTTCTCCAGGATCTGCCTCATGTTATCTGGAACAGCCTCGATCACCGACGGTCGTTCCGTCGTTGACGCCGACATGGCCTTTTTCTGTCTGCTATCGTTGACGCCAAGCCCGAATTTCGCTAAAAATTCTTTCATATCTTCGTTTTTTATCTTAGATGTTGGTAAAGGCTTGAAATTTGTATAAGAATTCGTATTAATAGTCGACTTTGTGTGTGGCGTGGATTGTGTGGTCATTGCCTGGTTGGACGTTTGCAAACCGAATCGTTGAAAGAGCAATTGTACATCAGGTGTTAGATTGTTCATGCCTTTCCCGATCTCTGAGACAGGACTATCGAAAGTGTTTTGAGCATTTATCGATGGTGAATCAGGCACAACACCTGATAAGCCGGAAGTTGTGTAAACTAAACCGTTACTATTAGCAATTTGAGTTTTCCTCTCCAAACCTTCTTTGTTCTTTTTAAACACGTCTTCCACATTCGTAGCATTTTCCGGCCGAAGTCCAATCGAGGCAAGCAATTCCATTAATTCCGGACGCATTGTTGTCGTTGTCGTTGTCGTTGCGATTCTGCGAAACCCTCCAGAGTTTAGATTGTAAGTGGAATTATATTTTAATCTCTCATTCGAAGAGAAGAGAGAGGAAGAAGAGGAGGAGGAGGAGGAGGAGGAAGGCGTCGGTGTCACGTAAATAGAAACTGATTGTTCAGCATTAACAATTGGCGTTCTTTCGGATGTTGTAAATATCTTTGTAGAAGTCTCTGGGATGTGATTAATTTTGTTTAATTTTATAATCGGCGTAGTCGGAACTGGACTTTCTAGCGACGCAGTAGTCGGCTGTTGGTCGCGAACTTTTTTAAAGAGCATATCTGGAAATTTCGTTGACGTTACGGTACTTCGTACTGTCGTTGGAGCATTATATCGCCATTGATCAACAGATAGAACATTTGCATTATCTTTTAAAGGATAGGACATAACTTTTGATCCCAAGTTGAGCATTGAAACGTTCCTTTTCATTTCCACTGTTTCAGGGGGGATCGTTGTCGCACTTGTACTATATACTACGTACACTTTTTCGTTCTTGGTTAATGAAGATTCTTGAAACACTGGTCGTTTGGTGGTAGTTGCTGATTCTTCGGTGAAGATTGGTTGTTTGTTTTGCAAATTTTCCAAGTTGAAGCTAAACTTAATAGGTGCTGAATCAAATTTTAATGTCTCTTTTACAGACATGTTCAAATTCGCTTCCGAATATGTTTCTCTGTGATTCTTATATCGTGTTTCCGCAGGTGGAGTTTCTTTCAGCAAGTTTTTCTCTGGCACATATGTCATTATAAAATTTTCAAGAGATTGCTTGTCACGTTGTGTTTCTTGTGTAAGTGCGTTTGCCTGTAGTTTCTTGTTTCTCCATGCTTCTGAGTTTTCCGGATTGGAAGAAGGATCCGCAATTAATTTAACTATCGGCGGTTTGGTATACAAGTCCTTGATGCTTTCCTTCGCGTCTTCCGCGTTATAAGGCAGCACTACCATCAAAGCTTTTTGATAAATATTTCTTGCTTCCTCAATTGTCTTTTTATTCTCATATGTTTCGAGATCTTTAGACGTAATGTTGAAAAGAATATTAATAATCTCTTGTCTAGTGAGCTGTGGCAAAGTGAAATTTTGGCGAATCAATCTTTCGACCTCGTCGATCGTTCGATTGATCGAGTTCTCGACTTCGGTTCTTGACGGAAGGTCATTGCAATGACATAAGCCGAAGACAATCAGCATACAGAATAGCACAATCTATGGAAACAATAATTATATGAATTAGAAAATATTAGAGGGAGAGGGAGAGAGAGAGAGAGAGAGAGAGAGAGAGAGAGAGCGATATTTAAATTAGAATATACGCAATATGCAAACGAGTCATTTTACAGATGTTTTACAGATTAATTTATAAGCGCAAGATTTATGCCAATAATGTTTAATGTATAATGTAGCCATAAGCGACGCTTGCTCAATTATGTTAAAGAAGAATGAGTTCAAGATGTATGTCAAAGTTGTTTTTCATATTCATGAGCAAATGTTGCAAAAGGAGCCTTGACTAGATCATGTCATCAAAGAGTATGCTTGGTTAATTCCCACAATCCTGATCCTGTCGTAACATTTACATTATACTCACGATCCACTTCAATCTCTCAGATATAGATGAAATAAATGAAATTCGCGCTTGATGTGAGAACAAAAATCTTTTCTCGATGTATTTTTTCTAGACATTTTCCGAAATACTAAATTTATAAATATAAATATAATGAAGCTATTCACTTTAATACGTGTATTTCTTTTCTAAAATCCACTTTAGATTACATTACAGTAATTTCTGTCCAGTAATTAAGGTAAAATTTTCTTTATAATTTCCTGTGTCATAAAGTACCGCAAAATTATTGTGCAATCAAAATACACACATAAATGAAAAATAAATGCAATGCGTGATTGTACGTTGTTGGATACATAAATAGATGTGTGAAATCTTTGAAAATGATAATCACGTTTATCTTCTTAACTAATAGCGAAAATATGGCAGCTAAATTGTTTTATTTTGTATTTTGCTAGCTACAAATCATATGCATAGGTACTTAATAAAGAATTTACTATTTTTACTGTGTTGTTAATTTAAAGCGGGAAATATGACTGCAAAACAATGAAAGTTTTTAGAGTGAAAATTAAATCTTGCGAAAATGTTTGCAAAGATTTATATATCACGCTTGAGAAATACAGTGATGATTATATAGAGATGAAAAATATGCTTAACGAGCGTGTAACAAAAACGTAGCCGGAAAGAGTCAACTTTCACAATCTGATGTCGCACAGTGTTAAAGAATACGTTTAAAGGTTTCTGCTGTAAAAGATTATAATACTTATAAATTTAATAAATTAATAGAAATGGTTAATATACTACTCACAATAAAACGATATATGTAGTTAATACATATATATTTTTACTTTATGTAATTTTTTATTAAGAAATTATTCGCCGATTAAACCTTTTAATAACGTATTGATTTTCGAGAAATAAAGAAGAAAAATTTTTTAATTTTATGTTAATATTATCAATTTTAATAATTTAATATTAATCTAAATAAAATTTAAAATATTTGAATAATAGCAATAATAATGCATCGACTATAGTACAGTATAGCTGCTTCCTCTTCTTCTTCATAAAACGATTAAAAACTTTAATGTAAATCAATATTAATCTTAGAGCAATATTACTTGCCGATATTTTATCGCATCGAGATGCAATAATTATGTACAAGTTCTTCGTTGTATAATATTCATGTCCGCATAATATTTCAAAGTATTTAAATGTTATTTATTGAATCATGTTATTGTGTTTAATAAACTAACAAACAAGTCACAATATAATATGTATAATCTTTAATTTTAAGAAAGGATCACTTTACTCCATTCACTTTAGTGTATGAAAAAAAATTACATTTTAACTTGAAATAATTCTACAGCACAAATCACTTTGGACACTTTGGACAGTTTGGACAGTTTTTGCACATAACGTCTTGATGCACGTGGCGTTGCGCAATAATTCAGATAGCACGTGTAATAACATGTATTTGCATATAGAAATTAATAATATTTTATACCTTTTCTGTGACAGAAAATTATTAACAATATTCGAAAACTCACCATTATGCCAACCAATCGTCCGGACACGTAGTCGACAACTGACTGAGAGAGTGGCTAAGGCCTACTTTCAAACTCTCTATCTTACTCACTTGATTCTCCTTAACTGCTCTGACGCACAAATATGCGTCCATCTGTTCACTTTACCAAAAACCATTAATTTAATAATGTCGAAGAGGGAGAGAGGGAGAGAGAGAGAGAGAGAGATCTGATTGTTTAAAGTGATATTTATAAAAAAAGATGCATTCATACTTGAATAATATTTTTGATGACATAAGAAGGAAGAAAATTTTCCTTGAATGACATGAGAATCGGTTTATTTGTTTCTTGTATACATATATCTTGTTTTATTTTTGATGAATAAAGAAGAAGAAAATTTTCCTTGAGTGGAAAATATATTTGTTTTTATTATTTTTATTTTTATTCTTATTTTTATATTGATTGTCCTTAGACTAGATGTAATATTATTTTGTGTAGTTTGTAGTTTGTATTTTATCTATATCATCAACGAGATGCTATACAAGACCAATAATTTTACGAGACTTGGCGTGACTTGAGAAAAATCCGCTGTACGCTATTGTCCTCTCAGCAATATTGCGGTCAGGAAACAACAGCAAGTAACTTACCGATGGAATATTACACTATACCTCAGATTTCGGTAATATTTTTAATTTTTCTTCGTTTTTGATATGAAGTCGTGATACTCGTGTGATTCATTTTTGCGCATACTTTAATCCTGCAAAAGGATTTTGTATTCTGTAAGGCCAATTTGATAATTTATAATATTATGGCTTAGAATTCCGGCCTACATTATCGACCTCTAAAAGTCATAGATAAATTCTTTTCACTTTATCGTACGAAGAACATATTTTTCATATATGTATATACTAATATGTATAACAAAATAATTTTAAAAAAAGAGAGAAAAAGATTTGCAGTGGAATTGGAATTTATACTCTGAAATGTATTGATAAAATTAAATGATAAATAAATTAATTAAATTTTGATCTCGGTAAATAGAGCTTATAATTTTATTAATATTTCTTTTGTTTTACTGCTATGAAATAGCTACTATTAGCATCTACTACTAGCGTACCATTCGTCGGTAACTATATGAAAATTTGATATATTTATATTATTACAATATATCAATATATGATACTGCAGAATTATCCTGCTGCAATGTTCAAAGTACACGTTATTTAATTTTATCAAGTTGTTTGGCATTTTCAATGCCATAATTAAATTTTAGAATAATTATTTTTATTCTTTTTTAGTAAAAGATGAAAAGTTTATACACTTTAAAAATAAATTGCTTTAATACTTCAATGTTGAACTCGTCGATGAGTCTCGCAATAATGATATATAATTATATGCTGTTTGTCTTATCAATTTTTGCTGAAAAAATTCAACTAATAACGACAATGGCAGTAATTACACTTCGATCAACGAGATAGGAATTGAAAATCCAAATGATTTGTAGTTCCTGGAATTCGGATCGATCTGTACTCAGTTATTGCTTGAATGGTCACTAGTTATACATATGTGTAAAATAAGTACGATATATTGATGAGGTATTGAAATAACACGCCATCAAATATAAATTTTCTTATAATTGAGACCTTCAATTATTTTTTCTTTTTACTCTAATCGAAGGCTTTCTACTGAATATCGTCAAAATATTATTGAGAATCGATTAATATGTTTATAAGAATTTTATAGTAATTCTAATTGTGATGCGGATGTATATTCATTTTCAATTTTTCAATTAATTACGTTAATTGTTCTTAATATTTCCTAGATCTGTTATGTAACAACATTATTCAGTCAACAATATTTTAATTTGAAAATTAAGTTGATGTTGTGCGTTAAAAGTAATCTTTTTATTCGTTGTCTTTATCTATATATTTCTTCTATCATATAGATGCTAAATTTAAATGCTAAATCGTTTCAATGAGATGTCTCAATAATTATCTTATTTAAAAATATAATTTATATTTATACATATAAATATATATATGTGCGTGCGTGCGTACGTGCGTGCGTGCGTGCGTGTAGATGATGTATGGATGGATAAGTGGCTGGATAGATGTGTATTGTACGTTGTTGGCTGTCATATAATCACATTTTAATTATTTTACAAAAATTCCATGCAAATACACGTATCCACTGTAAATATATACAATTTGTTTGTACTACCAAATTTTTTAGTTAATTGAAATAATTTTTTAATTAAAACAATTTAGCGTATTGCATGTGATTATCACTCAAAAGTTTGCAGGGTTATATCGAATTATCGTTGACGTCCCTCCTACTACTGCATCAGCTATATGTAGTTTAGAAGTGTTTGTGTTAGAGTTGCTGCAATGCGCAACGGTCTCACCAGATCACAGCGCTCTTCTACAGTATTCATATATTTAGAGGAGCGTTGTTACAAATATTTTCTGTAACGTGTTGACGTTTTAATTAAAACAAAATGACTATATTATCATAAAATTTGATTCAACATTTAATGCCTTGCTTAAATGATAATTGCAACTGGAGAACAACTTTTACATTCGTAAAGTTATTTAATCCTGAGCGTAATAAAACGAAAAAAAAAACTTAATATAAATATCAAAATTTATCATAAGGGATGGAAACGTAATAAAAGTACTGTGTAATACTTTTATAAACATATGAAAATATATATTCTTTTAACAGGGATAATAATTGTGATAATAAATCGGAATTATGCTATTGGATGCATCTTCCTTTCTTACCAATAAAATTTAAATGCTGTCGTATGACCCAAAGAAGAAAAAATATTAAAAATGAAAATTAAAATGTAAATTCTAATCAGATTTTATGTTCTACAGGAGATTCAATTTTGTCTCGTTTAAAATTTGATATCGTTGAAATATGAATTTTGTAATTTTCTTTACTTCTTTATTAATTCTATTTAATGCTAATTTCTAATTAATGCTAGACGAATAAAGAGCTTGCCGTAATTGTTTATCAAACAGTTTTCAGAAATCGTTTGAATACATTGAAGTTGTAAAACCAAATCAAAGCAGGATTCAGAAGACCATTTTTTATTTCAATCAATTTTAATTGAATAAGTTGTAAGAAAAAAAATAAATGAACATTTTAGACGTAATCGTATATTCTAAATATGTTGCTATACAATGGTAATTTTATACACTTATATCATATGTACAACACATTTAGTTGAATTTCAAATTAGTTCGCATTTATTGCAATGTATTATTACTAATCAATATTTACCATGTACACATGGCGGATGCCATTATGCAAGCAAAATTTGCTATCAGTGCCGTTGATTGTCTGCTGTTTACGATTTTCTTACATTTTCTCTCGAACACGCATCATACAGAATATCTCCAAATTCTTGTCCTTTTGGTTAAATTTAATTAATTTTTAATCAATTTTTAAGAAAAATTTATCTTACTCTCTCATAATATTAATATCTAATGTAATAAATATCTTGGCTTAAAATTCCACTTTTTACAAAATTTGCTTAAATTTCATTTGAAAACAAAAATAACTTACCTACTATTATTATACATATGTATATGTATTAATTATGTATTGATAGCTTGAATACGTAATTTATTTAGGACCTTTCATATTTATGCGATATTTTTATTAAAACGAATCAAAGAATTTGAAGAATTCTTGTATTTAGGAACGCAAAAATCTTAGTCGCCAAGAAAAAACCGAGAAAAACTGAGATTTTCGCATTTCGGCTAACAATAAGATATCTTATATCTATATATATTAACGTCGATGGCAGAATCTGCTTAAAGAATCATCCGTTATTCCTCTTCTTAAGTCCTACTGTAACTTACATTTAATTCTAGTATTCCTTTTGATAATTGCTATACTAATATGTTAATGTATTTTCTCTCTTTTGCGAAAGAATCCGTATTTTTATTGCAATTACGAAAAGTACTCTTCGTGTTTTTTGAAATAAAATAAAAATCAGCATTGCGACCTTTTCTAATTTTAAAATAATTCTCTTCCTCTTTTTCAACATTAGTAAGAATGAAAGGAGAGGGGGGAGAGGGATGCAGTGGGAGTATATAAGGAAAAACAAGAGTGAACGATTTAATAAATATGAGCTAATATAAATATATATCAATTATAAATTTATAAATGATAATAAATGTACACATAAAAGACTGGAGAACTGCGTTAGCAAGAAGATATATGTAATATTATTCAAGAGATGGATTTATTACATTGTTACTCCCATTATTATGTTATTATTGTATTTTTCATTCAATTAGCACGTAGATGTACGATATATTAAAGTTGCTAAAAACTGCGTCTAAAGATTAGAGAAATAACATTGCCGTGTAATATATTCATATTATTGATATTTCCGACGTTTCTAGGCATTTTATTCTTTTCAATTATAGTAGAGAAAAAAGTTGTTTGTGTATTTCAAATTCATATTATCTTATTAAGCAATTTAAATATGTATTACAGCTGTTTTAATTATCTACAGGAAATTTTGTGTTTATGAATTTAAAATTCAGTAACAATAGAAATTGTTTTCTTTGCATGGAAGATTTCTTCGTGGAAATCTCGAACAGAGATTTTTATTTAATGAAGATATATGATGCTATTTGATGATAATGAGATTTAATTTTTCTAATGAAAAATATATTATTTGATGATACTCTATTTTTATCTTGATCGATTGAAAATAATCAGGGTTTTAATATTTTACATATTCAGCTTTTGATAGAAATGATCAGAATATTAATGTAGTATGTATTTCTAGAAGAGAGCGAAAACATAGCGATACTAGCTAATTAGGAAATTATTTGTCATTTGGAGGTTTTCTTAGAGAGCAGATATCAAATAAGGGGAAGGAACGAAACAAATGAATTAGCTTTATATTGACCAGGGAGCTAAATTTTGAAGATGAAAAATTTTAAAGATACTTTATATATTTATCTAAGAAAGAGAGAAGAAAAAGAAAAAAATTAGACTTCTCTCTCTCTTTAGCGTGATATCGATGAAGAAAAGAAAAAATAAAAGAATAAATAATGACTAGTCTAAGTGCGCACCCTGCATATGTATGCTGTAACTTGGCTTTTTATGTTTCTTTCACTTCCATCATTTATTCTCTTTTGTTTCTACAAACTTTTCAAGTTACCAAACTTACTTGTCTTACTTCTCGCGAGAATCTCATAAAGATGAAAAGGAGATGACTGGTCCGAAAGTTCTAAGGCGAAAAACTTTGTAAGGAGGAACGAACGCTTTTATCTTTGTTATGTAATCTTATTTCACCCATCGGCACTCTAACTCCTCTCGTTTCATTAACGTCGATTGTTATATTAGACAATCAATTTAGCAATTTTAATTTTACCTTTAACGTTATTGTATGTATTTTTTGTGCTCTTAAATAAAAATGTTAGGTCTAATTTGTTGTGCACATATTTGCACATTTCTGAAATTGCATTATATTCGACCTTTTCTTGGGAAAACTAGTTTGTGGTTTTTTTTGTGAAGCAAGCAATGACTTTTTTATGACACATAACATGTGTTATGTTAGTAAAACTTTTCCTGTAGCCTGTAGGTATTTCAATAAGGGATAGTTTCCATACATATATACATAGCTCTTACTTATTTATACATAATTTAAAAGAAGAAATAAAAAACTAGAATTTGTTAATATTAACGGTAAAAATTTAAAATTCAAGTTTTACTAATTCTTGTAAATCCGTTTCTCTTTTAATTAAGAATTGGAAATACTGAAATTATAGCAATTTCGATTATACATATAGCAATTTTATATCGAGATGTTGTGATATATGTATATACCTAATAAAAAAATGAGTTTTTATAAAACCACAATATTGGACTTTAAAATAACACAAATATTTTCTCGTTAATATTAACATTACTATCATAATATTGTATATCGATATTTATTCTGTTAGCTTTATGGTCTTTTCATAATTTATTAAAGAGAAATTACAAGAAACCAAACTTCCAAATTAATTTCAATCATATTATTATCTTTGTTTTTATATTTAAACAAAGAAAACTTGAAATTTATTTATATCTTAATCACTGCTAGTCTATGCGATATGAAAGAAAATTAAAAGCAAAGAAACATATATTCTCAAGCGTATCAATAATAATACTGATATAATACTGGTATTTTCTATAAAAAAACATGTGTGCATACGCATTTATGCATGTGCATGCTGCGTGCGCGCGCGCAAAACACTATTTCGCTAATATATATG